>JANPWX010000135.1:2883160-2929355 GCA_024734555.1 Trochalopteron elliotii | reverse complement strand
TGGTGCTGGTGTCATGGAATGAAAGCAAGGAAGTTCATGACTGAAAACAGCTTTCTTGTTGGGAGCAACCTAGATGCTAAAGCATCTTGACTCATTTCAAGGTCACTTTTCTTTCCCCTTGTATCTTCTGACACAGGAAATCAATTTTTTGGTACTGGGGCAGAAATACAAAATAGCAAAGACTTGTTGGGTCCCATGTGCCACTGTTTCATATTCCCAGAGCTTATAAAATGAGGATAATTAAATACACGAACCTCCCAAGAGTATTGTGATTAGTAATTAGACAACAAATTTAGAGCACTTTGAGAATAAGTACTCTGTGTCAGTATTTACTGCTATCTTTATTCATACTGAAAAACCCCAAAATATTTTTTTTTACATTTATAGGTGTAAATGCATTAAGATGCTCAAACGCAAAGTATGAACTTCTCAGAATTATTTCAAGAAACCAAAACTGTAGACTGTTCATACAGTCTTTATAGAAGATGGCAACTCTTGAGCTCAGATATTAAGTACAAGAGCTGTTAAAAATAGTGAAAGAAGTCAAACTACATTTAGAATAATAATTGGCAAACTTTTCTAGATCTATAAAGAAACCAAATTTATCAGCTTTCTATCCAGGATAGCACAAATTATTCAATAGAAATAAAATTCAGCATATTCAATTTTGAAGTGGACGAATTATAAAAAAATCCTGTTCACTGACTGGAGATCATTCTGTGCACAAAATGGCCAAGAGCAGATCAGATCCTTCAACTATTTCACTATTTAAAACACAGAATCATGGAACTGTAATGGTAGGAAGGGACCTCTGGAGATGTTCAAGTCAAACCTCTTCAGTTTAGAAGGGTCAAAGTCAACAGGCTGCTCAGGCCTATCTGGATTATTTTTAGGAGCTCCAAAGATGCTACAGACTCCCTCCCTGGAGAGTCCATCTAACAGTCGCCCCACTCAGGTTGCCTCTTCTCTTCTTTGCTGTTTTTAAAAGTGACTTCCAGGAGAATTTGCTCTCTTTCCCCGGGATCAAAGTGAAGGGGACTGGCCTCTAGCTTGCCTGGTCCTCCTGCTTGCCCTTCTTGAAGATGGGAGCTCACAGGAACTTCATCGCAAATTCCACAACCTTTCAAAGGCCACCAAATGTAGCCTCATGATACAAGCCCCCAGTACTCACGGGTGCATTCCAATCAGCACCCATCTACTACTGTGTGTTCAGTTTAAGTGTCCCCTAACCTGAGTCTCCTCCACCAAAGTCTTCCCTGCTCCAGGCTTTCCCAGTATTCCCAGGGGACTGGGACTCCTGAAGGCAGATCTTCTCAGTAAAGACCAAGGCAGAAAAGGCATCAATAACCATGGCCTTTTCAACATTCTTTGTCATCAGGGCATCACATTTGCCCCAGTTTTTCTTTTGTAGAAGTCCTCCTCAGTCCCTCTCAAATCATTTGCCAGCTAAAACTCCATGCAGACTTTGGTTCTCACAATCTAATTTCTGCACTCAGTTACTTTTGTATTCCTCCCAGGTCAACTGACTACATGTATTCTTAAATTTTATATTTGAGCTCTGTCAGAAGAATCTTGTTGATCTATGCAGACCTCCTGACACCCTTGTCTGTTTCCTAAAAATGGAGCCATCCTAGAATGGATCATTCTAGAGATTAGAGCCGGTCATTCCTGAAAAATCATCCAGACCTTCTAGATTCCTCTTCTCTCCAGGACTGTAGCCTATGGTATTTTTTCTAGCAGGATCCTAAACAGACTGAAGTCAGCTCCCCTGAGTTCCAAGAGTGTGATTCTGTTATTTGCTTCAATCTTTCCTCTCAGGATTCTGAACTCCACCATTTCAAGTCACTGTCACTGGTCACTTCTCACCAGTTCTTCCTTGCTTGTAAGGGACCCTGCACAGCAGATTCTCAATCAGCCGGGTCAGGAAGCTGTCATTGCTGCACACTGGAAAGAATCTTCCTGGATTGCTTGTGCCCTGCTCTGTTGCGCATCCAACACAGGTAGGGGTGTTTAAAAGTCCCACAGGCCTGTGAACATGAGGCTTCTTCCAGGTGTCTAAAGGCCTTGACTACATTTTTTCTTGATCAAACACCCACCAAATCATCCACATTGGTCCATCTGCTAATTCCAACTCATAAGCACTCAGCTGGCTCATCCATAACAACTCAGCCCTGTGTGTTCCTCCTACCTTCTCATGTAAAGATCAGCTCCCCCACCTCATTGTCCTGGCTTGTTCTTCCTAAAGATCCTGTTTCCATACACAGCAACACATCTCCTTTTGAGATATCCCACCACATTCTAATACTCCTGAGATTGTAGCCCTACAAACACAGCAGGACACTGTTTGCCCTGCACCAAGCATTAGTGTAGAGGCACTTGAGAGAGGTGCCCACTTGTGCTGATATCCCAATAACTGGATGAACATTTCTTCCATCATGTTGTAATCTCGCTAATCCCTTCTTCGTGCATACACCTGAAATGGGCCCACTTTTCCCTTGTTTTGTTGATTGGAAGGTCTCTCTTGTCCTCACTTGCACATGGGTTGACATCTCATTTATCTGTCATTCCTAGTTTAAAGCTCTCCTTTTACTAGATCAGCCAGCCTGTTGGCCCTCATAGCAATCCTTGGTCTTCACAGAGCGTCCCATGGTTGTGAAAGTACATCATACTTAAGGTACTTCCTAAGAAAGGAGTCTCTGCATTCAGCCATTTCACAACATACACATTTCTTGGGGAAATAACCATCACTTCCCCCACAAAGGAAGGAAATCAATCTTGAAGAGACCCGCCACCCCCCCCAAAAAAAAAAGTTTGGAGCACTATCTTCACATTTTGATAATAGCTGAGCTGTTATTGATTTCACTTCATTCTGAGAGATTCCATCTTTACCATAACTCTGTTGTTTCCTAGAACCTGACCTTTGACTTCAGAAACCTGAAGCTTCAAGTTTAATAATGAAATGGATTCTTATACATTTATGAAAAATAAACTCAAGAAATACCATTACCTACACAGCTAGAGAAAACTAATATATAAAATATAAGCAAAAGCTACAGATTTTATTTAATACACTCTCCTTTTGGGATACAGAAGGATTTCTGCCCACAAAATACCTCCAAATAAATATTCTGACGTAATATTTCCAAAACCATCCCAGAGATCTATAATTATACTTATTTTCAGAGATGAGTTATGCAGCCTCATTGATTTTCAAGAGCATTTGGACTCAATTCATTTGCAAAAATGGGGCTGAGATGCATTTGCAGGTCTCCTCTTTTAATATTTGAAGAGACCAAGGATTTGAGACATTTGGCAGTCACATATCTAACTAATATTATTTAGATAATTTCACAAGAAAGTTTGGATCTTGAAATAAACAGGCTAAAGCTGGATAGTGACCAAATAACCAACCTACAGTTGCAATCAAACAGCTCCTTACAATCAAGAAAACCCCTTATTCTTTATTTCAGTGAATATTTGTTTGACTCCCTTGTCTTACTTCAGGACTCTCCTCATTAGACTTGTCCCTCAATGGAATTGCACCTGCACACCAAGATCCATTTTTGTAAATGCCAAGCCAATTCATTTCTTTCTCTAGGATTGCCTTTCATAAATCAGGAATCATTGGAATTACACATGTAATAAAAAGTATGGGGGGAGGGAAATCCCTGAGCAAGCAATTTGCCAGCCAAAGAGTTAATATCAGTTGAGTTGAGCAGTCAATCCAAATTTAGAGACAATATGCCCTTAAGATGCTCAGCCCTGAGTACAATAATATCCAACCTGAGCCAGTTACAAACCTGCCACTACCAACTATTCCTGTACAAACAGCCAGACTGCTACATGCTTTTTCAAAGAAATCACCTGGCAAAAATTTTATGATTCACAACATTTAAGCCCTTATTAAGGTCCACAAATAGTACAAGTAATTTTTAAAAAACCTTCCTGTGTTGCAGAAAGAAAAGGATGTCATTATGAACTTCAGCAATGTCAGCAACAGCATTGTGTGCTGAATAGGAGCCTGATTGGAGAATGTTCTAAGAAAACCAGGTTGATTTAATCATTCCACACCAGGTGTTGGATTTTTTCAGCACAATATACACGGTGGGTAACTGACACAATAAAATCTCCAGTTACTAGGAGTTCAATGCATTTCTGGTCAGTTTTGTGTCAAAGGGATGCATTTATAGAAGCTGTGTTGGCTAGAAGCTGTGAAGTCAGAATAGTATTCTGAGCCCACTGGAAATTTCTAAATGGATTTCTTTTTAATTGAACAACACTTCCTTGCAATGGGATAGCCACAAAGCTTCACTTGGTAGTGCAACTTTTTACCCCTGCATATTCAGCAGTATGCTCCCATAAACAATATTTCTACCTGTGTCTGTGTGTGTGTCTTAAGAACACTAATGGTAGGGCTGCTTGGCTGGAAATTGTTAGGCATAGCATAGAACCCTCTAGCTCCTAGCAGCACCAATTTCCACTGTGCCAAGTACCAGGAAAACTACTCAATCTCCAAGCTGCACACTTGTATTTAGAGCCCACAGTAACAACCATGCACAGGAAAGAGGGAAAGGGCCAGAGAAGCAAAATAAATTACTTTTGTTTAGATGAGTCACCAGAGTCAGAAAATAAGGAAAGACTATACTTCATAGCCAACATCCCTTCTCCTGGAGGGGGAGGAGCCATTTCCTAAGGACTACCACTGCCTGCACTTCTTAGTTTAAGTGACAAAACAAAATATTCTTAAGCCTGATTAGTGACAGGTTTCTTCTTCCCCTCTCTCTCCTTCCCTTTTTTCCAAAAGGTACTTTGCATACTGCCAGATCTGTCTTGTGCAAAATTGCCACCATAGCTTTGTCAGGTTATAAAGGAGAGAAAAAAATTGACAAAACAAAAAAGCTGATTACGTAACAATCACTCACAGACTTAAAGAAGTGCTCAACTGGAATGTGGGGATGCATGTTACCTATGTTTCAAAGAGGGATGTTAACCACAGCATGTATGTTGAAATATCTACTTTTTAAAGACCAAAGATTAAAAGATAATTAAAAACAAAATTGCATTTTTTAGCCTGTGGAAGCTGCAGTCATGGTTGCACCTATCCCCACTCATACAGAAGTCACAAGCATGTGCACCTGACCACAGTGAGGCACACAGCTGTACAGGCACTGGGTGTCACAGTTTACCCACAGGGGAGAGGACACACCTCCACTGACCACACCTGTCCAAGATCACCCAGTAAGCCACAAAGAGATTTGTCTTCTTTCCAAGACAGCAAGAAGCTGCAAATCTGAGGTCAATAGAGCATAAAACTCAAACTAATAAGGACTAATGAGTTAAAAGCACGTTGCCATGGACTGCTTCTAGGCAGAAATAAACTCCTAGGTTTTGCCTACTCATCCAAAGAGCAAATTGTTCCCAAGTGAGATGCAAGAAAGATCAAAATCCAGATGCAACAAATTTTCTATCTGATCTTTATTCCATCATAAAACTGCAATTTGTCAAATGTTAACATTTCATGGAAACACTCTCTTTTGACAGAACACAGAGGCAGGCTGGAAGCATGCTGTTTTGTAGTTGTTTATTTACCTGTCTCCTCACAATAAGGAGCTGGATGCAAAGACTTGCAGGTTTCAGAGCCACCTGAGCTCCCAGCTGCCTGACTCCAGCCTGTGACTCCCAGGACAGCCTTCCACCCACCAGGGAACCTAGGGAGCCCATCAAGTTGCTGAATAAAATTGCTACAATCCTTTTAGTTTCAGTAGCAAACCCTACTGATTAACAGCAGCAAACAGTCAAACCCTGTCAGCTTCACACAACAGCAAGCAGGAATCCTGGGGAGCACACCAGTTTCATAAGCAAAACACTGTGGTATTTTAATAGCATATTATGGAGGAGGGAGACAGCTTCTTGTCCCAGTTTAGAATTGTCACTGTTTTGGATAAAAACTGTTTGGATAAAGATTTTCTCTCAAAGCCAGCTCTGCCAGAACCAAGTGAATTGCTGCTATTTGGATATCTCATGGTTTCTGGCAAACTACAGTGCTGTTTTCCTGTAGGTTACAGGTCTGAATTAAGGCATGCATGCCAGCATAGGGGTATGCTATAATCCTTTCTGTCCTTCCTACCACAAAAGAGGAACTAACATTGAGATATCATTTATAACCATACTCAGAAGTTTGCCAATATAAATGCTTCAACCAGAAAGGCAGACTTAACTCAGTAAATTATCTGCTAAAATCTAAAAAGCATTCAATCATCAAACAGATAATCCATTCTCTGAGCTGGATGAGCTGAGGAGACCCAGCTGTAATTCATTACAAAAATCATTCCTATACACTGCTGAAGAACACACGTGACAGAAGGACAGCAGGATACCTTACTGCATCTTTTCTCAACAGCTCATTTTATGCAGCTTTGATCTTGACCGGATTTCCCAATACAGAGAGATTATAATTTTAAGAAAGGTCCCAAACCACAGGTATTTAGTAAACCAGACACACGTGGGAGGAAAATTTGCACCATTTTTACAACCTTAAGGTTTTTGCAGGATAGGAAAAATGGACAGGACATTAGGAAAACATTATGAGAGAAAATAATTAAAAATCTGATTTTTATAATAGTTTTGTCTGTATATGAATATCATTTTCTTTTGAGAAAGAGAGGCTGATTTGCGACTGCTCTGAAGCAACGTATTATCATTGTATGTTGGCGTGTTCACTAGTTACGTGGAAAACTGGCCAGAAAATGAAAAGCCTAGTCCTATGGCTACCACAGACATGGATAAGGGCTTGTTTTACAAAGTCCTGAGATTCCACCATTGTGGTTAAAGGCCTAGAATGCTCTTGAAATTAACTGGAGACAGAGACAGCAAGGTATGTTCCCTACAGCTGGGACAAATTACAATCTCAGTGGTTAATCATCAATTAAAATCTACTCCATCTCACATCTTATTTTTCCTCCTCTGCAAAGTAATCTCAAGTCCCTGTCTCTCACTCCATTACCTTCCTCACAAACCCTACAAACCCACACAGATTATTCTTTTAGAGACCTCCAAGCTGTCCAGGATCACATCTTAAGTAAGACACTCACCTTGCCTGACTTTTCTTCCTGAGACTGTCAAGTTTCAGTTATTGGAGATGTCAGCCTGAGACAATTAAGGAGTAGATCTTTGCCAATTTTCTTTAAACCAATTTATGACATTATATGCAATTTGTCCACAGAAAGGTACAATAGTTGTAGGCAATATGCATAAGGAGCTACACATTTTGCTTGACAGAACTTGGAGATGATGCCAACAAGCTGCTGCTTTCAAGGATATAAGCCACAGCTGAGCTTATTTCAGAGCTCTATACCCACCATGGCTCTGCAAATCCCAGCAGCCACCACCAGCCCCAGTCCTGTGATTACATGATTTCTATCCGTTTTGACAACATGGAGTTTCTGCTGGCATTGTCAATACTGAGCACAGAACAGGCAACATTTTTTCCTAAATTTACTGTAAATAAACTTAAATCTTTTGTGACGGCTAGCCTGGGAAGCTACCTTAGGTGCTGCAAAGGTGAAGTTCTACCTTTCCACCATGGAAGTTTTCCTCTGCAATAAAAATCATATTTAAGTGCAGTATCTCAGCAAGACAGCAAAAGAAGCAGTTTCCAGAAAGACTATTTTCTTTGTTGTTGAATGAGCTGTTACAAGTAACCTACAAAGATTTTTAATAGCTTCAGTCATAACCCTTATTAGTACCCTTTCTTAACTAAAAGGTGAAAGAAGTCCTTAAGCCAATTGTCCTCAAGGTGTAGGGCTGTGGGAGTTTATTCTCCTCTCCCTTCCCCTGCACCTTTTTGTTTCTCACCTAGAAAAATAAAAATAAGATTAATTATATCTGTTTGCTGAACTGAAAAGTCTCACAATTTAAAAAGTGACGTCTATCTATAGCAAATAGCATCTTGTACCATATTTCAATGCTGATTTTTAATAGGATTTAACAAACATAAGCCAAAGATGAAGTTGTTAAAGAGGAAATTATAAAGAATTTGAAACCTCATTTCACTCTGAGCCACTTTTATCTACCTTTTCATGTCATGCATGGCACACTGGTGTTTCCTTAAAAGAATAAGAGCACTGGGGCTGGAGAGATGGCTGAAGGGCTTAGTCCTTTTACAGAAAAATGTAATTGCATTTTAACCATAGGACAGTTTAATTCCAGCTTTCTCTGGAACATGGCTATTACCACAGGAGCGTGTCCATGATATGGAACATTGTATATAGCAACAACATATGCAAGAGGCAACAAATAACTACATATAGCCAAAAAATATAAATATAACTACATCATATGTAATTAAGACTTTATATGAGTAGAATTGTAGCTTTGCTGAGGTCCCGAGCCATTTCAAACTTGCAGGCAAGGAGAGTTTCATAGCATGTACAGCCACTGAGTGCTCAAAACTAGATCTCCAGGCTTCATTCAAAGGGAATTATGGATTGTTGTCAATCTTTACAGAAAAGGGAATATTGGGATCAGAAGCCACCAATGTTTTCATAGCCAAAAGGAAAGAACTAGCAGACACATAAATCTGTCCAAGACATTAGAAAATAGGTGGCTGCTGATAAGTTTCCACATCCATATTTAGGAACTGACTTTCTAATACCACTGCTGGAAAAAGTAAATTCTCTGCAGTACAGCTGAAATAAAAGCCTTTAATGTTGTGACTAAATTCCCCCAAATAAATATTGAAAGGTGCAAGTCTGGAATTAGTGGTCTAATTTTGGACTCCAAGAATTAAAGACACAACAGTGACAATCATTGAATAACACTGCCAGCTGAAACTGCTTGACTGAGTCTATCAACTGATATTTTAGCTTTATTCACGCACAAAAAACTTTTTAATAGACTAGTTCTGTCTCATAGATTGTAGAAGAATCAGCAGTATTTCAAATAAAATAAATAAAAAGTTATGTTCTGAATTTCTAGCAGAAAAAAGCAATCACCAAAAGGTTCAGACTTACTGTTTTCCAAATATTATTTACTTCTGCTTGGATTGCAAAAACACTGAGAACAAACGAAACAAGATCAAAGACAGAGTCCACATTGCAGAAAATCTTGAAATAGCAACAGAAATCTCAGAAGTAAGAAAGAAAAGCCAAACAATAGAAAGAAACAAGGATGGAACTTGGAACAAGTCTACAAATTAGGCTTTTTGTGTATCAGCACAAATATCTTACTTGTGGTTTTTCCCCCCAGTAACATTATTCCAGCTCATGCTGAAACAAGCCGGGATTCAGAGCAGCTCACATCAGGTGCATGAAAACAACCAGAGGAGGAGGAAAAAAGGAAAACTCTTTTGATGGCATTATCATCAGGAGTCTTATAGCTATAAACAGACCACTTTGTTCATTTTCATATCAGAAGTTAATTCAGCTGTTACCTTTCAGGAGAAAACATTGTGAGATTAACTCCCTTCCTTTCTCCCTACCCCTGTTTACTAGCGATCTCTGTAGGTCCACAGCACAAACACATTTCTTTATAAAGTTTTGCAGATAATTAGAGAGGTAGCTCAATTACCGTCAGCAGGCAGGTTTCCAAAAGAGAGCCATAAACAAGACAGTGTGTTGAGGTATCCCAGCTGAGAGCGACCAAATTCCGCCTGTGCCGGGCTGAAGGAGTCCCTGCTCCCTCAAACCTGGCTGGTAGGTCAGGCACCCCAACACTCTCCCACCTGTTTCAGGCAATGGCTTAAAGCCACCTGCTAGGATTTTAAATCAGGCCAATTAATTACGACTTGGGGGAGGGTGCACTTGCATCAGCCACAGCCTGAGCATTAGAACCAGGAGCTGGTGGAGGCAGGAAGTGATCTTGGGATCAATAAAATCTATCAATAGCCTTGTAATTGTGGGACAGATCTCTCAATGATGGGACAAAAGGCCAAAGTAGCTGTAAACACACAGCTCAGAGAAAGGCCTTGGGTACATGTTGGTCAGTCAGTAAAATTAAGATACAGGTGGCTCTAGTGCCCAGTGCTGGAGCATGGACATTGAGCCCTACACCATTACATGAAGGATGAAGGATTTGTCTGCAGCCCTTGTGAACACAAATATGCTTTGCAGTCCAAACATCATCAGACCCACATCCCAGCACGAAAGGAGCTGGGCAGACCAAAAGAAGATGGAGGACACAGGGGGTTCATTTCAGCTATGAAAAAAACCCTAGTGATAGTGACTCAGACAAGTCCTTTCCTCTTTGAGTCAATATGGTAAAGAATAAGCAGTAGTTCAGTAGCTACAGCCATGGGTCTGTTGATTAAAGCTGGGAGTTTTTGTCAGTGCCCTGAAGCCCCTTCAGCCTTTATGCTGATCAGGATACAGAATAAGAGAGCTGAGAACCTGTACTGCAGTTGTGTGGGAAATAACATAGCAGACAAAGGATTAAATGCACAGAAAAAGTGCACAGAAATTAAATTACTTGGTCCCAGGAGGGTGGTACACACCCCCTAGAAACCTTCAGCCTGTTCTGCAGCCAGATTCCAAATGGCCACCTTCAATTTTATTTTCCGTTAGTTAGATAAAACAGACAGTTTGCAGATATTTAGAGCAACACCTTTAAAACTCTGTTTAATTTTCTGTGTCCAAACAGTTCCATGGCCCACTTTTTAATTGCTGCATCTAATGGAGGTGGGAAGGTAGATTAAAAATGCCAAGCTTTATGAGACAATAAAGCTTTTTCAGTTCCCTATTGTTTTGCTATTTATTTCCAGAGTGGAATGTCATAATTTGTGGTGCTCCACCCTGACATGCGCGTTCAGAATAATTTTCTTTAATAGACTACTCTTAAGATTATAGACTCATCTTGCATTGCAAAACTCTTTACTCACTGTTTTTTCATTAGATCCCCTTGGAAGGTTGGAAATCTTAAATCTAAGAACAGCTGGGACCTAATCCTGCCCCACAGAACAATATGACAAACCTCTCAGGCTCCTCTAGAAATTCCTTAAATCAGGAAGAGCCTGGCCACTGATTTCTTGTATGCTCTATTACAGAGTACAGCTAACAATTTGCTTTTGCAGGGATCAAAATGGACGGAATGGAATTGTGGGACACTAAAACAGGAGAAAAAGGAGTAATGAAATTAATATTTTATGGGAGTGACTATTGCCTTTCATAAAAGAAAACATAAATTCAGGTGCCAGAAAAAGAATGCACAGGACAAAGTTCCTGCAAGCACAGAAATCATCTAAGAACATCTAAGAACAGCTTAGCTCTGCAGATAATGTGCAGAGGGACTGCTGACATGTAGACATGTTGAACTACATTTAAACGAGGTAGCTAAGCATATTTTGGAAACCATGTTATGGCAGCAATTTCAGTGGTAACTTCTTCCACAGGTGATGACCAGAGGTACCTTTGCTGACTTGTGTTTCACTATTTGACAGCAGGATAAGTAAGGGATCCTTTTCTTTCCCTTTCTTTCCTCCAACAGATGGGTACAGCCTTCATACAAGCCAAGTTCAGCTACGTGCAGAAAACTCCATGCAGATCTCAGCATTCAAGACCCCATTCCCTCCAGGAATGGAAGAGGAGTATTCTCTCCCTTTCAAAAGACTGAGAATACAGATTTTAATTGTGTAAACTTCATACAAATGCAAGTTTTTCTTCAAAGGCATCACATTCTAGACTAGAAAAATCATCTGGGACCAGGCTCAGAATAGATTTTACAGCTGTAAAGAAGGACCTCAGTAGAGAATAGATTTATTTCATCAAAATCGCAACTCAGGATAAAGGAAGAACCCTGCTCATCTCTGCCTTGGTTACTTACACCATCATGAAATTGCAAGCCTGAATTTTATGGTATGGTGAATCATAAGATAAATCATTTAATCTTTTGAGGGAACTGAATACCAACACTTCCAGGGAAATATCTTAACTATTAGGGCATAGGGTGCCTCGTCCCTTTGTTGTATTCGGTCTCATGGATCCCTTCTCATTGGAAGCACCTCTCTAATAAAAACAACCAGAGCACTGAAAGAACTGAGGAGTGCCATTCTCAGCAAGACAGGTAGTTTTCAGCTTTCTCAGACAGGAAAGAAAACCAAATTGACATCTTTCACACCCTGACAAAATACTCAAAAATTCTTTGTACAGGCAACAATGACCAGCATCTTCCCCTGATTTTCCACATTTTAGAAGAAAGACAAACAGAGGTACTTCCTTATATGCATTTTCCTGCTGTCTTCTCTCAAGCAGCTCTTCACTCAGCATACTGTTTTTTACAGAGGGATTAAGATGTAGGAATATGAGTGCCATTCTGGCACACTGGTTGTTTATACACACCCCAGAACTGTGCATCCTCTGTGCCCATTACCTACATAGCAAACTCCTCCCTAAGCAATATCCCTTAACATCCTAATTTCCCTCTAATTTCTATAACCTTGCATTTGCAGTCTCCCCTCAGAGCCAGAGAAGAGAGTCACATTCCTGTGTTTCTCTTTCAAAGGTTAACTGCAAGGTAAAGCATAGCTGCAGTTCCACAGCACTGCAGGGGGGGAAACAACAAGAGCAAATGAAAATAAGAGCTGGGAATAAGAGGAAATCCCTTAATCTAGTTTAGCTTGTTTCATCTTTTCTCTTGCTGCCCATGAAGAAAGTGATCACCTTGGGGGAAAAAAAATAATAGTTCAATAATCCCAGTTTATTCCTGGGACAGAGAATGAGTCCCTAAACTATTTCTTCTCAACTGGATGCCATTAGACCACTGCCAGGCAACCTGTGACTAATGTAAGGAAACGCAGGTGCAGCAATCATCAGCCAGCAGGCACCTAGGCAAGATGGGCTTGCTGATCTAGAAAGACCCTGCAGAAAATCTTGGGCATCATTTCATTCAGCAATATGGTGGGAAAAAACAGACTGCATAAAACTGTCAGTCACCTTTTCCATATCTTGACAGGTCCTGATCTCTAGAGGGACTGTACTCTCCCCTTCCTGTCACCTTTATTTATAGAGTCTGAACATTTACTTGAATTGAAGTTATCTTTTTTATTTAGAGACTATACTCTGGTCATTCAGTTTAATCTCTGAGCCTGGGGCTTGGGGATTTTATATGCATGTGCGTTTCAGCCATTAAAACCCAACTGAAAACAATGGGTTTTAAGAGTACAAGAGCCTCCTTTTCTGCTGACTTAAATTGTGGAATCAATTCAAGTCTGATTACTTGAAACATTTAGACCTATGTATATCAGCTGCTGAGATCTTGCTTTAAAACTAGTGAACTATCCTGGTAATGTAAGGAGGACACTGCATTTACACATTTTAGGTAACTTTTCAGCTGTTCATGCTCACAGTGTAGTTTCTCCCCGGACTTTACTGTAGTTGCTGTTCTCAAACATAAGAGATGTTCCACTGCCACAACCCTTGCAAAATATCTGTTGTTTATTCTGGATCAGTAGAATACCCCAGAAAAGTATTTCCAATGCTGATCCCTGTACTAGGATTAAAAATCATATTCTTCTATCACAGAAAAATGGGATTCCTTTCATCCATCTCCTGATTCTTTAATGCATTAACACTACTGAAATTTTTTGTTGTGTTTTTTTTTTTTCCCTATAGGTTTGAGGGTAGAATCTCTTTTGCTACTATTCTTAAAAGTAAGGTTGTTACCACTCCACATGGATCTAGATTATTAAGGAAAATGTTATTGGAGTACTAAAAGAACCAATATAAAAATTGCCTCTGTCTTCTTTGTGTTTCCCCCAGTGTCACCAATGAGATTTTGGTATTTGTAGTTAATTTATGGTCCCAGAATTGGACTCTCCTTGCCAACTTGAATGAAACCACAAAGTCATGAGGAAAAAGCCACCAGTTGGATGCAGATGGTCTGATTATTCTGACAACAGTAAATTCAAGACCGAATTCTTATATAATCTATACCTGTTGTAACAATTCTTCATTGAGTTACATTCTGTTCCCTGGGCAGTGAGAGGGACCCATCAGGATTATTTAATTATCATTATTTTAGGATGTCAATTGCTTGATTTTAAAGTACCTCCATATACAGAAAATCTGCATGTAGAGAAATCCATGTGTATATATATATGCGTGTGTGTGTACACATGCATCGACCATAGTTTATCAAACATGAGTGTTATAAAACTTCTTAAAAACACAGCAGAAGCCTGTCAGTCAAATAGCTGGAAAAGACAGATTTTTATATTTCCCCCTCACTAAATATGAATACATTACTTTGAGACAAAAATAATAATGCCTTGTTTGGTTCATGTTTTATGCAAAAATCAGTTTTGGTAGATGAGAGAGTTTTATCTAAGTAGATTTAGTGAAATAGCTAAATTTTCTTCCTAGCTTCTAGACTTAAATAACCTTGTACAAATCACTTAACGTCCCTATAGCTCCCTTAAAATACCAGAGGCAAAAACCCCCCGTACTTTTAGAGACTTTCAGAATGCTTCAGGTAGAAAGACTACAAATCAGTTTGATGTCACTGATATTAACAGGTCATGGTTGTGTGTGGACTTTGGAAACAGTTTGTCACTCCCATTACAGTTGTGCCTACAAAATAATCCCCTGAATGCTCCTCACATCCCATGCATGCTCTCCAGAAGTGATTCAAATCAAGAAAGAGGACTTTGCACTGAAGTAGATTAGGAGAGTCCACATCACAGCAGCTCTGCTTCAGGGACAAGAGCAGGTAGGCAGCAATCATGACAGACTTTGCTTGAGTTCTCATGGGGCTCTGCCCTTTGATCAGATACAAAATGTGATACACTAGGAACGAAGCATTTCCTTCTTTTTTCAATGTCAGTGTTCATGAATACTTAATAGGAAAGACTTTGCATCTTTTTACACCATTAAGCAAGGATTAATGTTTTTTATGCATATTCACTTCCACAGGGAGGGAAAAACATTTAAAAAAATCATTCTCTTCCATTAACATGAGCTTTTTTAGCATGTTTTCATACCATTTGGGATTTTTTTTTCTAAAAGCACTCTGACTATATAGCTGGCTTGCCTGAAACAAAACCCTGCTGTGAGCTTTTTTACATAAGTTGAGTATTTTTGAATTCTTCCTGTCCTATGTCCTTTACACCCACATGTGAAGAAAACACAGCTGCCGAAGTCCTTCCTTGCACATCCTGCTGTTGACCCAGGCAGATATGACCAAGTTTCTCTCTTCATTAAAAAAGAAGCTGAACCTCTGCTGCCATTTCTCATTCCTGGCTGACTTCTTGTATATGCTCAGAACTGAATCTAACCACTTCCACGGGACCCAAATGCCACTCTCCACTTCAGAGACCTACTAGGAGAAGGACAAAACGGTGCAGTAACCAGGCAATATAAATATAAAAACATATTCAGGCCGGGGAACATCTCTGATTTTCAGGAATGTATGGTATTTTGCAGAGCAGGGCTCAGTACACCATGAAAGTGAAGACCAGTAATATCTGAAACAGTTTTACAGGTAACAGCTAGACAAAGAAAAAGCTTCCAGCATCTTTTGCTTCTGTATCAGAATATACAAATAACAATAGAGAGCATCAGTCTGCACTTTAAAAAGGATAACTGGTTTAATTACACTCATATGTTCTAATCTTTCTGAAGAACAATATCCACAATTACTTTCATGACTACAAAACACAGTATTATTTGTCCCCTACTACAATATATCAAAGTCAAGGACAACATAAGACAAAAGCTCATTTCTCCTCGTTCCTCATCCTTTAAAGCTAAAACTGATTGTCAGCGGGTCCTGATGTTGACCTTTCAGTATCAAATGAGCACACAGGAAAAAAAAATCTCATCATAGAAATTTTCACTTTAGTATTCTGTTCATATTTTTTTTTCATGGTTTCCTGTTGGGAAGTAAAAGTTGCTACCTCCTTATCAAAATGGAATAATGGCTTTATGTCATTTCTTGTTCCTTTTCTTAAATATTTCACACTGTAAAATTACAAAAAAAACAACTTCAACATGCTGGCCACATGGTAATTCTGAGACAAGTGCTGCATGGGTTCTGAACCTGGCATCCAGCTCAAAAACCAGGCTTTTTACACAGCTTTCAATTCCAGATGAATTGACTCTAAATAATTAGGTCATCATAGCAAACAAGTAGAAATCTACCCAAACTCAGTCCCTGAAGGTGCTCACTGTCCCTGAAATACCACAGAACCTTTCAAAGTCACACACACCCCACAGTAGCAAAAATTAAATTGAAAGGACATTGTCTTTGTGGTTTTGGTTTGGTTTGGGTTTTTTAATGAAACACTCAATTTTTGCAAAATATCTAATCACATAATTAAACTTCAGGGCATAAAAGACATATTCTCTTTCCCTCTATAATCAGAGGAATTAAAACAGCATCTTCTTCCCTCCAAGATTTTTCAAACAATCTGCTAAGCCTTCTTTCATTTTTAGCCTTACATTAAAAACAAACAGCAAAAGAGCTTGAAAGTCTTAACACAAGAGTTCTGAGTTCTCCTGCAGAGAAGGAGGAGGATGGAGTCAAGGTGTTTGGCAGAGTTCGTGTGTCCTGCTAGATAACAGTGACAGAAGGCAGCACTGCCTGAGCCAGTAGCAGGCACCCTCCCTCCACAGAAGCAGCAGCAGCACTGGAAACATCATGGGACATGTCTGAGCAAGAATGGAAATTGAAAAAAAAAATCAGTTTTGATATGTATGAATTGTAGGAAAATGCAATAAGAGGAAAAGATATTGAATGAAATAGGAAACATCCATTTGTAGTCAAAGTGAAAAGTTACAATAGTTGTGAAAGGATTTTGTTTGGGCATTATATGACCGTCTCGCATATTGCGTTCCTCCATCTTCTACCTAGGTCAAGATTTTTTAGAAAGATAAAAGCTATCTTAAAGCAAAAATTTTAAAGAATTAAAAAAAAAAGAAACACCATTAATGGGAAATAAATTAATAAATTAATCTTTACAAAATTAGTAATTTTAAAATTTCTAATACATGCATCTCTTCTCTTCACTATAAACTTTTGCTGGTTTTGACCCAATTTCCCAAATAACACCTGTTACTTCTGAAATTCCAGTACTAGGTGCATTTACCCTTTGTCAGACTAATTTTGAAGGGTGTCACCTGGAGTTGTGGATGCCCACAGATCCCAAGGATCATTCCCTTAGTTTTGGAGGAAAGGCAGTTTCTATGAAAACAGAGGCAATGTCCTGGCCCAGCTAGTCTGAGCAGCACCATAAGTATCCTGCCCTGTCCAAACTGCAGCAGGTCCTGGTGCTGACTGAGATGATGTTTTCTGTGTTCCCAGGCAGATTTCTTGTGCCAAGTGTGGCAATAGCTAGGGACCTTTGCAAAAGGTTCAAAACTTGAACAGAGAAATCAAGGTCAAGTTCTAAGAAAGCCTCCACCACACAGATGAAGAACTTAAAAGCAGTAGCTGAAAAGTCTTAAAAGACAAAGAAAACACACAAAGAGGTGACTCAGAGCTCTCCTTACCCCTCACAATTGTTAAACAAGTATCACTAAGCTTAGAGAAAGCACTTTGGGCTTGTTGTTGTTTGACTTCTAGTTGGTTTCTGTCTGTTTGTGCATTCTTTTTTTTCAGATTTTTCTTCCAAACACACCTGCACTGCATCTGCTTTTTTTTCTTCACAGGAGTTAATGGAGTCCACTCTGCCACACAACTGGGCTTTCTGCTTTGAAATAAAACCTTTTTTTCTGACTCTACCATGATTTTTTTCTGCATGCCATCGCAAATCTCTGTCCAGGTCCTCTGATGTATCCTTGGCAAAGTGCTCAGCTCTGCAGGAGCCATGCCTGTGTGTCTCCTGCACGGCAGTGGTTTTGCAACACAGCAGCTCCTTGGGCAAATGCACTAGATCCTACTTGTTTCTGGTTTTGCCAAATGTTAACATAGTTAAAACCAAGGAAGAGACTGGATCAAAGTGAAAACAATGTAGGGTGCTATGCCATGTGTAGCTTAAGCAATCCAGAAGTTAGAAAACAGAGCACTTGCTTTAGAAATTAAATACATGGCACCTCTAGTCTCTCTAGACCTAAAAAACACAGGTGAAAAGGAGAAGGGTGTTGAAAATTACCTGTCTCATCAAACAAGATTACTTTCACGAAACCAGGGCCAAGAAAACTGAGGGTGTTGAAATTGGCCACCAAACTCACAGAATTGTGACAGTCAATACCCACAGATTTTTTCTAGTTTTCTACACCTCTGCCTGCAGAGAAGCCTCTGCTGCAATATGCATGATGAATGCATATCATCACGGGATGGGCAGAAAGCCAGTCACCCATTGTTGGACAAGGCAGTAAGAAAAAAAAACAATTTCATTTCTTGAATGTTTGTTGCCTTTGAAAATATTTGAATTGAAATAATTATAGTTTTATTTAATACTGTTGCTTCATAATTGCAACTTTTAAAACAATGCACTTATTCTCCAGAGAAGCAGAGAAAATTGTTCATGTGGATTCTACATTTATAGAATATCCAGTCACATCTGAAAAGGCAAGCAGAGGGATTTGAGAATATTTTCTTAAATGCTTTGAACAGATGCAGCAAAAAAATGCTTATTGCTACTTTTTGTATTAGTAACAATAATGATAATAATGATAATGATTATAATAATAATAGTTCTTATGTAACACAACATGAAATCTATGCATGGATGTTGGTACAGCAAATTAACTAGAGGTCTTTGTGGGCCAGATGAGCTAAAGAAAGATCCAGAGATGCAAAGACTCTGGCCAGCTCAGAAATCCTCTATGACTACTTCTACAAAGCAGGACTCCCAGTATGGGGCTGATAGGAATGCCCTACCTTGTTCTGGTCATGTACCAAGCTAAAAGCCCAGAGGTTCACATCATTCTCCTTTCTAGAATCTAGGAAAGAAATCCAGTGTGTGTGAACCTGGGGACATCCCCTGTGTCACTCACCATTACCAGAGGGGATCAAGACTGCCAACCTATAGAGAGGTATTTCTCTCTTGTGCACATTTTTAAAAGTAATAAAAATTGTTTCTCTTCTGAACAATGCTGATGTTGGCAATAAAATCAGATATTAGTTCACCTCTGACTACTCCCATACTTTTCCTGGTCAAAAGGCAGAATTTA
Source organism: Trochalopteron elliotii (assembly GCA_024734555.1). Taxonomy (NCBI): domain Eukaryota; kingdom Metazoa; phylum Chordata; class Aves; order Passeriformes; family Leiothrichidae; genus Trochalopteron; species Trochalopteron elliotii. The sequence continues at coordinate 2,910,252 of JANPWX010000135.1, read as the reverse complement.
CTAGAAAATTCATGAATGTTCAACAACTTGGTCTTGTTGATCTGGGGGCAGCTGGAACCATCAGAACATGGGCACTTGGGCTCACTGATTCAAAAGTAATCTTTGCACTTCATCATACTCCAATTAGCTGAGCAGTGGTGTAGTGTTCAGACCAGCCTGGGTCTCTCATGGCAGAAAGCAAAAGCCACACTAATAGTAGCAGGGATCTTTTTCACATGCCAATTTGTATTTTTTGGCACCTTAATTCAGCATCTGTGCCTATGCATCAGCCCAAAACTCAAAAGAAAAGCATGTGTGTGCCCATAGTTTTTTAGTCTATGACTGAATCACTACTGCCAGCTTACTTTTGTGCACCATGACATGGCAAGCTTGTCATTTGATAGCAATCTGGGCACTCAGTGAGCCACAGCACACTTCCTGCCAGATCATGCATAGCACATGTGTTGTGTCAAATTATACATTACAACTAACCATAGTATCTCTCTTTTATAACATCACATTGCGTTATGTCAGGTTACATTGTGTCCAGCCACATCATTTTCTATAAAGGAAACTCTGTCAGACCCATTGCAATGAAAAGTTCCATTATTTTTATTCCATTAAATAGGAATGGCCCATCTATAATAACAACGGTGACCTCTCCCTTCCACTTCTGTCTCTGAGGACCTCTCAGAGACTTTTTTTTCTTTATACAAATGCTAGAAGCAAATGTGTAATTTCTCATCTCAAAAGGCATGCTGCCAGTTTAATAAGGTCCCTGTCATCCAGTCCCTCAGGAACATCTCTTGAAAGAGCAGGAATTCAAAAAGATACTTTATTATTTCAAATCAATAATATTAATATTTTCTGTTCCACAGTACATCCACATCTCATCCAAGGGTATTACAGCACTTGGCAAATATTAGCTTTTCAAGAGACCAGCCTGAAAAAAAATGTGTTGGGGCAGCTGCCCTGCTTTACTGAACCTGCTCTGGAGCAATACAGAATACATGCAATACAGCCTGAAGCCACAAGAAGTGTGGATTTGCTGGAAGATCTGATAACTCCTTCATGACCCCTCTGCATACTGCAATTTTCCACGTTTAGTTACCCACTAATCTTTTCATACACCTTGTTAAATTGTCAGGACACTGAATAAGGGACCAGTTTTACACTGGACATCTGGCAAAATTAGGTGCAGTCTGAGTGCCTGACACACTGCAAATACACTTACTTTGTGTTATTGGAAGTACCAGACCACAAGTATGTATGTGTTTATTTATGAGCACAGCTGGATTGAAGCATCTGCCCCAAATTAACCATGTACATAATCTGCTTTTTCTTCCCTCTTGATAACAAAGATGTTACACCTGCAGCCAGGCTGCAGCTCTCCTTAAACTGAGGGCCTTGTTGTCATAAAGCATTAGAAGAGGAATACAGATTTCTCCTTCTCCAGAAGGAGAAAAATCATCTTGAAACCCTGTGATAAGCTTCTTAATAAGATGCAACCACTCATTCCAAAAAGGTATGACAGACCTGTGCAAAAAGCAGTTGCTTCCACCATGAATGGGAACCCCAAAAGTGTAATGAGGGCTCAGCAGCAGGAATCCCTCATCTTCCATGTGGTACACATCCTAGCCAGAGCACTGGGCATTGTGCTAGTGAGTGCGGGAGAGCAATCTATGAGAAAATAGGAGCGACTGCCATCAGGATAACTATTACCTTAATTTTCAGTAAGGTCTTGCACAGAGTTCTGCTATGCTAATGTCATACATAATTGGAAAAAGCCTCAGACTTTATGCTCAGTACGCTTATTATACTGACAACTCAATAAATTTCCTACTTGTAATATTTTCCAGTAATAAATAAATTTTATCTCTTACGAAATCACACTGTGAGGAATCAGATATTACTGCTGTTTTTATCTAACTCTAATAGGACACAGCATTCAAGTAAAAAATACAATTTATTACAGCTCAAGTATTAAATAGTTCCATTGTTTAAAAGGAATGTATTTTCTGTACAAATCTAATTCTATAAACTTCATTCTTTAATTAAGGCCCTGATGTTTGTTCATCCAACCAATATAATAATTTATCTTAGAATACTAAAAAATGGCATTCCTACTGACTGAATAATAGGGAAAAAAAGATAGCTAAAAAAAAGTACAAGAACCATGCCTGTTTTACTCAAATAGTACAATAAAGATGATATATATGCTACCAGCTTTTTCTACCTATCACTTGACCATAGTAGATTAAATGCATTCCCTATTCATAGAAATCACTTCTCGTCTAAGTAAGAGAGTCCAAATGTCAGAAAAGAGGAAAAATTTAAACTTATTTTCAGAGCTTCAACCAGTGACTATTTGGGCCCAAAAGCTACCTTCTCATTTTATAAATAAAGGATGAAATATAACTTCCATTATGTTTTCTTAGCTGTATATACATGCACATATCTCTATGTGCATGTATATATGCATGCACATAGTGATACCACTGCAGTCAAGACCACAGAATATAAATAATTTGGAGAACTTCACCACAGAGTGCAAATTTGAAATTTCAGTACACCAAAACAAGGCCTATGCCTTTGAATGCTTTTCAGAAATATTAGATATGAAAGTTTATTGTAAATCTGGAACTACATATTTCTTTGTTCATCCAAAAGATTTTTTTCCTACAGTACCAAAGTAAGGACAGGGTTATAACAGCATGCTTACAAAACAAGAGATTAACTCTTCCCCAACTGTAGAAGGTTTAAGTAAATAGAGAAATAAAAGGACAATAGGTCTGAATAAGAGATTCTCAAGATGAAACATGTGCCCAATATTTGGAGGTACTTGCTATACCAAGTCTGAAGAGGTGCCCCATCAGGAAACCATGTGTCTGTAAAACCTGTATTCACCTACACCAGAGAATGAGTCTGAATTCACACCTATTTTGCACCTGCCAAAGCATTTCCATGTGATGCTGGTCACAGTACTCAAAGAGTTAGCTAGTGTCAGTACCTATATGATGATTACATTTGTATTCTGGGTACCCATTTTAAGATGCACAGTATCAGATTTGCACAACCTGTAATCACCCAGGACTGAAATTAATTAATTAACAATAATAATAGTAATAGGACACTTTTCTATAAAGTCTACAATGCAAACAGTCAGTCTGGACTTTCAGGCTTGGTATCTCACATGAGCATATACTTAAAAGGACATAGTACAATATTTTATGTTAAAAACATTAAAATAACCTCTACCTTCAGGCCTCTGTTCTCCAGCATCAGGGCAGAGGCACTACCTCACCTCTCCAGAACCTCATGAGCAGCAACAAATTAACACTCAAAAGCATTTAGACACAACCCTGAAACCCCCTGAGGCATCCCTGGGAAGAAGCAGCCATGGCACACTGGGAGCAGGTTTGGCTGGGGAGCCCTGCACACAGCCCCACAGCCTTGTGTGGGGCTCACTGGAAGGAAATACTGACCGGGCAGCTGTTTGGTGAGCAAGGTCTGTGGTAAATGGTTTCTACCCAAACAATTTCTATTTATAAAGGCTGAGAATGGTATCTCATAGGTCTTGAGTGGTTAAACTTGCAGCCTTAACGTTTTCTTTAACTGATACCTCCTTTGCTATTTAGTGAAGTTTCCTCATTACCACAGCCAGTGGCACAGAGACCAGGGCTGTACATGAGCCCCTCCACAGCACAGCCCTGCCAGAGGGAAGCACCTGTCCTGGCACAGCTATTATGGGGCCCACTGAGGCTTATTTGCGCCACCAGGGATTTTGACTTTTAAATCAGAGAGCTGGGGGGAGACAGGGAGGTGTTCTGGGGCAAAGCAATGTGTTTCCTTCAAATTGCATTTTGTGGCCGTTTCACCTTCGTCTGCTGCATTTCTCATAAAAGCATTAAGCCCAAGACAGAGACAGCACAGAGAATTTAAGCCTGAAGGGCTAAAGTCATAAGCAGTGGACAACAGAGTCTGAAAATAGGAAGTCTTTAGCCAAACATCAAAAACAGCTTCTTTTGTGACATTAAAAAACACAAAAAAAAGGGGGATAGTCTCATTTTTGTGAGAAGGGTTATGCAAAACAACATATTCCATAGCATCACACTGCTAAATGAACCGTGTTCCAATTCTGATTATACCAGTGTGGCTTTGATGTAATGCCACTGCGCCTGACTTATTCCAGTTCAAGGGAAAAATGAATCCACCTATGTGTGTCTGGGCCCTTTTGTTATTGAACTCCATCAGAAAATACATCAAAACATCGGGACCACATCAGCCAGTCAGCTTTCTTCTCAAAAGTCAGAGTGGTGCCTAAGCTCACAAAAAAGCCTACAGCTCAACAAAATTATTTTTTTTTCTTTTTTTCAGGGCTTGTCTCTTTTCTGATCCCCTCAGCAGTGTGTGTGACAAACCCATTTTGTGTGTGGTTGCTGCTTGTACCAATAAAACCAGCTTTAAAACTGCTGTCACCCAGTCCCATGTTCCAAAGAGGCAGCAATGGACACAGGCAGTGGAAATGTTTGGCTGCTGCTGCCCATATCCCAACTGCTGCCTCCTTCAAGCCTCTCCAGCAGAAATGATTGTGGGACAGCACTCCATGAAACCCTCCTGGCGAAAGCTGGATGATTTCTCACTCAGGTTGAAAGGGATTTGTTTACCATGGCTCTTCTGTGGCCACTACCCTGCTGTTGAGCACCACCAAACCTTCAGCACAGCTCCCTTCTTTGCAGAAAGGAGAGGGCCCAATTTTTTTTTTCTTTTTAATAATTTTCTGTGTATAAATAAAGTTTTAGTTTGAGCTGAGATGTCTGAAGAGCAAAGCTAGCAAGGAAAAATCCAGACTGTCTGAAAGAGGGCAAGAACACATCTATGAATATATAAGAGCTTTTAGCTGGTTAGATTTTTTTGGTGCTGGTTGTGGGGTTTATTTTAATTGTCCGATGCATTAACTTTTTATATCTTTTATAAAAGTGCACTAAAATTAAAATTGCAATAAAAAGAAATGCAAGTGCATTACCTTCCTAATATTTGATTTATTCTGCAGCAACATACATACTTAGCATGCCAAACACCCTTTTGCCTTTAAAGGTCATTTTGACTTTGAGACTTCTAAATAAAAGAGAAAAGGTAATATTATCTACTAATTCTTTCCTTCTGTGATCTTAAATTTTAACCTTTTCTTGCTATGATCTATATATGGATGCAGGTTTCTATATAATGAGCTGGAATCTCAGCAAATTTAAAATAGGCATAGTCCACCAAGCTAAACTAAGCTGTGCCAATTTATTCCTGCTGAAGTTCTGGACCACTATTCATAGCCCTTTCAGCAGTTTCTAACTAGCTTGATACAACCTTTCTCTGTTAATCCCCATTTCTGTAATGAGCAGCATACCAGAAAGGGTTGAAACTCCATTCAACTGTACCACATATTCCCTAAAATTCTTAGCCACATAAAATAATAGCATGAGCCCAGGACACCCTTGCTCTGCCTCAATAGCTTGTGCTATGTGGTTGCTTATAATGTGGAACTTGTTGAAAGGCTACAGACAACATCTGACACTATCTTTGATTTTTGATTTTCAGCCTGGTCACACTATGAGAATTTGCACAACTTAGTGGGATATTTCATATATAATTGGCAAGCTCATGCTTTTCACTAGGAGAGGCAAGCTGGAGAACTGCTCCAGACACTCTGCTCTAAAAAACTACTTTCATGTTACTAAAACCTGATGTTTTGGTATGCTTGTCTTCCTGAAACATTAGTTATTCTAGCCTTACCAGAAGAGTATTTGAGCCTATACTTCGTGTTATTGCTTGTTTATTTTTTGGCATGGACCAAACTCTGTAATATCCATCCGCTTCAGCCTTGCCACATGGTGTCTTAAATACCAGACAAAACAGAACAAGTTATCTTAAATCTGGGTATACTTGCCAGAGTTGATATATTCACCCATATTGTTAAGTCAACATTCATAATAGCAATTCTTATTATATTTCATATCTGTTATTATAAGATTATGATCTAGCAGTGCCTGGAGGTCTCAGAAGTAGCTGGCTCATCATGCACATAGTTTTATACTCCTGGAGAAACCATCCAAAATGAATTTGGGTTATTTAAGCAGCTGCAGTGTACTTTCTAATTTCAGCCTCTGGACTTGCACCAGACGTCATTTGGAGACAGAGAGTGTGAGATGGCAGAAGACCATTTCCCAACAGTGATATTAGCTCACGTTTCTAAAGCAATTCTTAGTGCCTCCCAGACTAAACATCTTTAATAGCTGTCCCAGGAAAATGAATGGACCATGAGCAGAAATAAGACAGGTTTCAAGTGAACAGGGAAATTGTAAGTGAGTTTGAAGTCATTTGAGACCCAGATGGAACTGAGGGCTTAGGAATATGCCTCTGATCCATGTTTGTAGTTGCATAATCGAAACTGTAATTCTGCTGGGTTTCAGCACTCTGTTGTCATCTACATTTAATTTCACCCTCCAGGGTGTTCACAATAGTGTTAAAAATCCATATAAATCAGAGACTTTACAGACAATACACTATAGCTCAGTGAGAGACCCCAGAGCTGAAACCACAGAGAAGTTTTGGAGAAGGGAAGAGAACAATGGAGAAGCTTGTGACACAGCTAAACCACTCGCTGAATTCTGCAAAAGATGTGGTCTGCCTTACCTCTTTTGGCTATTTTTTTCCCAAACTGAATAGATGCTGCCATGTTCTTCATATTTATTCCACTGATATTGTAGATACAAAATGTCATAATCAGACATGATTATGTAAAGTGTAAGACAGCAAGTGTAAGAAAGCAGTATTTTAATACATGTCTTTAACATTGCTAAATATTTGCTACAGCTACAAAAATGTGATACCCTTTCTCCTTTTGCCTCTGATGCTAGAGAATAACAGCAGGCCAATATTAGGTTTATATGGGGATTAGAATAATATTAAGATTATATATGCATGTGAGAGTTATATAAGAATAGCTTAATACTGGAGACCAATAATAGGGTAGCACATAATTCCACATGGAAAATCTTACAGATGTATCAGGGGCCATTCTTATGCTATGTACCTGCTGCTGCATGTGTATAGTTGCCTACATATGTAGTAGCCACATGTGTAAGTGTAAATGGCTTCTTGCCCCATCCTTCCCACAAGAGTTCAGGGTTAAAGACATGACTGAAAGCATGACCTTCTTTCCCTGACATTTAGCCTTTTTTTTCTGCTTAGCCTTTAGTCTCTGCTCAAAGCCTCCTGCCTCATTTATTGAGAACATCGACAGCATGAGTAGCACTTTGGCAAAAACAATGCCTTGTGTTTGCACTCCATACTGCGTATGAAAATATTTTTCTGCTACTGACCAGCCTGCAGACAGCAACATGGGAGAAAGACAACCATCCAGTGAAAAAGTCCAATGAGAGCTAAGGAACTTCTTCTATAAAGTGGTTTCACTCAATAAAGGTGTTAGCATGCTAAAAGAAAGTTTTGTGCTAGTGCAGAAGTGAATCTAAACAATTGATTTTTTGTAAAAGGTCTTCCCATTAGCAAGCTCTCAACAGAAATCCCCAGAGGTGTCAGGGATCTGTAGCATAAACCTGTGCTTAATATGAAAACTTTAATAATCTTCTGTAAGGCTTTCCTTGATTTCAACTGTGGCAGAGAACAACACAACCTTCCACAGCCACTGCTTCTCTCCACACTCTTAACAAGACCTCAGTCAAACCTGATACGCATATCTCTTGCTCAAGGCACTTGCAGACATTCTTAGGAGTGACAAAAAGCCTTGTTAATGATACTGCTGAGTTGAAAGCAGGTGGATCAGTTCAGTAAGTGCAAGAAATGCACACGTGTGTCTGAAGGGTTTAAAAGAAAACTAACAGATTCAGACCTGTTTTTAAAATCTAAGTATCTCTTTCAGGTAGGAAACCAGTATAAGACAATTGCCCTTACTAGCCTACCTACCTACATAGCCTATTTGCCTACCTACTACTTAGCCATTCACATGTGTGCACAGACATCTGAGGAGTGAGTCCTCAGTCTCATCTTAATTATATCTTGTTTTGCATTTAAAAGCTTAGAAACATTATTAAGGGCTATTCAGAGATTCCAGCAACTGTATACTGAAGGAGCAATTAGAGCCTTGCTGAAGCCAAAGGGAGTTTTGCCATGAGCTCTTGTATCTCAGCCAGGGCACTCACTGTGGGCTAAACTGAGCCTGCAGTTATTGCTCTGGCAATTTGTAACTGCAGAAAAGATAGCCAGTGGCTAAAATGGAGTAGTAAGTGCCAAAACTCACAACCTCAACTGTTTCTCCACTATGTCATGCCACTCTAAATACCCTTCTAAGAGACAATGAATTACCAAAGTCATTAACAAGTCATTTTATTTCCATTATCTCCACATTTTCATCCAGAAACAGAGGAGAAAGTTAATCAGATATCTTGCTCACCTACACACATTGCATGTTAATGGTTGCTTTCTTAATGCTAGACAAAACACTCTGGCACTTATGAATAGCATATTAGACCCACATCAATTGTACATACAGGGAAACACAAACCTAGCCTAAAGTTTCTCTGCTTTGACTTGAGGGAAATCAGAGTCACAGTGCAGATCTCTGGGTCAAGTCCTCTATTTGACTGCTTACGCTGTGTTAAGAAAACATTCTTGGCATCTTGGAGCAATCTCCAGTGCTAAACCTGCTGGTCAAACTTGCTTGAAGCACTGTGAAATAAGGGTATTTACTCAAGACCAGACTCCAAAAGGAGAAAGTGTGTAGGTTGAAAACGTTGCTAAAAGAATTTGCTGACCTGGGGCTGATGTAGTCTGGTGTCAGCTTGTAGTTTGCAGGGTCTACTCAGCTGCAACTGAGATTTTAAATAGAGGCATTCACTTTGCATGCACTGGTAAGTCAATATAACTCTTTAAATAATATTTTCACAATGTTTCTTTTTCTTTTTTTTTTCTTTTTTTTTTTGCATATGACTTAAGCCTCACTACCATCCTCTTGACTATATTGTGTGACTGACTTAATTTAAACTTCCCATCCCTTGGGACAGAGGAATAAAGTCTCTGTAGCATGAACAATTATTTGAAAGTGCTGTGTCTGCTCAGTGCATTATAAACAACAAGTTCAAAACTCAGACAAATCAGGGTAGAGCTATTCCAAGTCACCTCAGATATATTTTTCTCCCTCTCTTGATCAGACAGATTCAGACTGTCACAGCCAAAATGCAGAGGTGGCATAGCCTAATCAAAAACATTTCTAAGTATCACATGGATGACAAATAGAGCCTGATGCACAGCAACATGAAAGATATGCAGTTAATTAACTTAATGCTTAATGCTTACTCTGGCCCTACCACACCAATACAGGGTATCAGCCATATGAACACAAATGAAACATCCAAGTATGAGAGCACAGACGTCATTTAAATGAACAGCTTCTGGTGATGACAGAAACTACATTCTTGCTTCCACTTTATGTCTTTGCATATCTCTTTTAAATCCCATACAAAGTAAACTCACAGTGTCTATAAGACATAGTCACTTATGTGAGGCAAATTGCACCAGTAACTATGGAGAGCACCATTTATCAATCTCATAGCTGGTCACACTTCAGAACTGCTCTAAAAACTGCTCTTCAGAATTGTAGATATTTTTCAATGAAAAGGGTTTGTTTTCTGTGAAACACACTTGCTGAAAAACACTGCAACTGGAAACACACCAATTTATAAGAGGAACAAAGTTTCCATCCCCAGCTCCAGCTGGTCCCTGTGGAACACAGAGCTTTGCCATCCTATGCCCACATCCTCCTCTGTGTGGCACCGTGGAAAAGCACCTTGCTAATGGAACATATACCCTACATGCTCATACATCTCGTCTTCTCCACTTATTTTATATAGTCTACACTTCCCTTTTAATAGATTTTAAATACTGTCTGAGGAATCAAGCTGCAACTGAGCTGTGGCCAAAGGTTAGTGTCTTTTTTTGTATTAAGAAGGAATACTAATACAGAAGTATGAAACTACTATCATCACAAGGAGGCAGATTTGAGTCTGACACTCTGCCAGGGCTCCCTTCCCAGTAGGAATTTGAATGAGGAATACATAGTAAATAAAAAAACTCACCTAGGAATTTACCACAGTGTACTAAGTGTCTCTGGCAGTGTAAGCACAAAAACTAGCCATCATGGAGCAAGCCAAGTGATGTACTTTTAGCATCAGCCACAATAACAACTGCACTCTACGTGCACCTTTACAACCCACATAATCAATTGCTACAATAAGTGATGTTAACTACACTGTGGAGCAATTTTCTAGCCAGATGCCAGCTGATGTCTGCCAGGGTCATATCCAGACTCCAGTTTAAGATGAGACCCCATCCCTCTTTCATATCTAGTGGGAAGCTGAGCATATGGGTTGGTGCAAATCCAGGATTGTGTCAGCATGGCCCCTGAACTCCCTTGTTTCAGAAACCAGAAGATCACTTTTTGATGTAACCTGTAGAGCCAGACTCTTTACTCTTTCCCTGCTTACTTGCACAAGGTTCAGACTGCCCTTCCATGTACAAATCTTTTACTTTGTATAGCAAAATGTGTCTCAAGAGATTGTTGTATTATCCCTGGCCTTGAAATAGCTGCAGATGAGCTGGTTTTGCATGGCATGATTTCATTAACAACACTAGAAATAAAAATAGATGTAAATAGTAAAAAAAATTAATCTTTGAGTTTTTTACTGCAGTCTTTCATAGGAAGCCATTTCATCAACTGGCTAAACAGTTTTTATTTTACCAGATTTTCCAATGGAAACCCAGCAGGAGCCAGTAGTAAGCAAAAATGTTGTTCAGCTGGTTTGTATTGTCTTGTAACAGATAAGGCTGGGGATCCACAAGTTCCTAAGAGTCACCAGGACTTCCCTCTCAAAAGAAAAGCCAACCAATGCTGCCTTTCATAGATACCCATCTACAGATTTTGTGGACTTAGTTCCCAGCAGTGCATTGATCTTCCTGATTGTCATTAAAATTTTGACTGTTTTCTGCCACTTTTCATGGATTACTCACCCTGCAACTACATATTTGAAGAGCGCTCTGGCTCATTGTATCAGCAAACAGAAATATCAGAAATATTCCATATTCCATCTGAAGTTTTCTAGCCTTGTTGCCTTTTGAGCCTTGGGATACCACACACATTTACCAGTGTAACCATGCAACAGGAGGTTGTTTGGTAACATTCCCAAGGAGCCAGGAACTACAAGGATGAAAATCGTTGCAAGCTCTGTCTGAACCACCTAGACACCCAGGATTTGAATCACAAGTCAAGTGGATACAAAACTTCTGGGATTGCTTTTGCTCTCATTCTGTCAGTCTTTTAAAATGTTTTTTTTTTAACTTTTCAGAGCAGAATACTCAGGGGAAGATGAATTCTAATTCATTACTGAGGCATCTAGCATTCACTGACAGTGATGCAGGCATGTCTAAATACCTGGAAGATACTTGGAAGACAGAAAAGGAGAAGACATTTTCCTAACTGCTTTTTTTCACACTCCCATTATGCTCAGTGGAACAAATAAAACTAGAACAGTCACTGGGGTTGGACTTACTTCTACAGAAAATTGCTGTAAGTCTTTTGGGGTAGCCAGACACTGGAGTGGCCATTTCTAACTTGTTATTAGTGCTCACATCACTGATACAAAGACCACTACAAGCAATTGAAAGACTCTGACTGAATAATGAGATTTGTAAGTCCTGAATGTACTCATCACCCACAAAGATTTCTGTTGGGAAATCAGGGTGGGTGTAAATGGGAGTCCACAGACAGTTCAGAGCCACTGTGATGAGTGAAGTCCTGCAGCTAAGGAGTAATTTCCACTTTTATTGAAGGATAAATCTTGTGGTAAAGAAAAAATGCTAGGTTCTTTTCATTCATCTTCTGGATGGGGAATGTTTCATATCATATTTTTAGGATTTTCCCCCCATTGTTTTATTTCTGTCCTATGCAATCTGAGATTCTTCTATAATAGCACCAAGGATTAGTGGAAAATAGCACATATCTTTAGACTTTCAGTAAAAGATAAGAGCAAATAAAAGTGTAGTCATCACTGAGGAAACCTTAAGGACATCCTTCACCTTCCCCATTTACATGCAGCACTTACCAATGTCGCAATATTCTTAACATGTAAGTTTTTACTGCATGTGGTTCCTCCTGAATAACTAACATTCATATCTTTCAGGCAGCTGGTATAGCATAAATCTATGGAGTTCAAGATATTGCTCATTTAGATTTCTTTATTTAGCAGCTGAGCCTCACGCCTCTGTCATTTCTCCTGGCACATCTTACAGTGCTAATAACTCTCAGTGGCTTAGTTTAACACAAGGTCCATACCTGATTTCTATTCCCTAGATCTGTAATTCCCTAGTCAAGCTTCTAATATGAATTATGAAGAAGCTTTCTAGACCCAAATTCTGCTGGGCTTTTTTGGCAGAACAAAGAAGTCACTATACAAATGAATATTATATTTCAGTACTATATTCAGTGCATGGTTATAGGCATAGCTAGTTCCTTCAAAAGCACTGGCAGTTGCAAATCTTCTGTGACACTTCACAACATTATTTCTCCCCAAATTACTTTAATTCTGAATTTACAGCTGCAGGCACAAAGATGGGAATGTTTTGTGATGATTTCTTCTGTCCTCAGTTAATTAGCATGTGGAAAGACTGGCATCCCTGGAGCGTGGAAGGCTGGTGTCTGGAAGGCAATAAGATTTTCTAAACAAGTCCAGCTGCAGATGGGCCAGATTAATTTTTCTCTGAGTTCAAATAGAGAAGAAAAAAAAAAAAAAACATGAGTCATGGAGCTGCTGTATTTACAGATGGTCCAAATGTGAAAATCCATAGTGCTTCCAATAGCATGGCTATAGAACATAAGCTCATTCAGGGGTGACTGCATCTTAATGACTTTGAAGTTCATTAATATCTATGAGCAGTATTATTGACAGGCATTCAGCCATCAATTCTGTGAAATTATGGCCAGGCAAGAGCAGAGTGCAAATAGTCCAGAATCACTTTTCTAGGCAAAGGCAAGTAATAGCAACAGTGCACCAGGAAGGTGCCTAACACCACACATGCCCTGATGTTAGAAATTCCTATTTCTAGGAAAGATATAGGAAAGATGTCATATGGCAAATCTTTCTCCCCATGAATATAATTATCCAAAAGAGAAAGAAAATATCCCTGGAGAACAGTTATCCAGTGAGGGACTTTTTGCTGGAAAATGTATGTCTGTAGATCCAGGCTTTTGTAGGCCATGGAGATTGACTTCAGCTTGTCCATGATCCACCTAAGATTCCTTTAGCAGTGGTTCATATCCCTACTACTGCCATCCCATCAGCCTTAGCACTTGGGAGCCTAATCAGCTTACAGATGGGAGACTAATGCTGCTCAGAGAAACAACTTACATCTTGCTGTGTGCCACATGCCTCATTGCCCTCAGAGGTGATTGCTTCCAACACACAATCAAAACTGAATTCCAGGATCTATCACACACTCCATGTTCCCCCTGTTGGAGACCAGGAATGAGCCAAAATTTACATATTTGAAACTATGTGTACATAATTACATGTACAAACAACAAAGCGATCCTTGGAATTTGCAGAACCCCAACACAGCTGCTCTCAGGCATTCTCTTATTTACACTGGAATGAGCTTTTCCAGGCCAAGGTGAAGCCGCAGGACTCTGATATGTGATGTTTATGGTGCACTTGTCCAGGCCTGGGCTGGAATCTGAGTACACCACCACATCTGAGACCTGCTGTGCCAGGGTTGTCCCAAGCCAATTCAACCTCCTGATGGTAGAGCTGGACCTAGAGGGAGCCTCAGACCCTGAACATCTCCACCAGAACCTATTCCTGTCAGCTTCCCACCGAGCTCCCCCTCCCAGGCAAGCACTGGAAGTGATTTGTTGCAGGAGGTGAGCAGAGACTTGTAGAGCTGTGGGGTGCCCAGAGAAAGGGTCAAATGCACTGTTACAAATACGTAAGCCTGGCATAAAAGAAGTTCAGTCTCATTTGTTTCCACTCCCTTGGCTTTCCCTTCCTGCAAACAGCACAGAGCCAAACCCTGATTAATTCCACACAACATCAGCAGAACGCAGCTGGATGTCATAGGCATAGGCTGTTTATTGGGATGCCCAGTTGGATATTAACCTACAAACTAGACCTGACAGATGCATATTGGTATAAGCAAAGCGACTAATGAAGTGTTGCCTTCTTGTTACCTGCTGCACTGCTCTTACAGGCATTGTCTAGCAGCATGGGACCAAGAGAGACAGGACACCTGCTCCTACCCTGCCTTTGGATTGTCTGTGACTCCAGGCAATTCACATTGCTAAAATGCTTCTGGTTCTTCTAGTTTCTCCTCTTACCATTTTTTTCCTATATTCAGATGTAAATTTTTCTGTGAATGATACAACTGTATTATGAATTAGGGGAGTACCCAAGTCCTACTCCAATGACTTTAGCAGCAATTAACAAAAATTCTAAAATAGCATAACAGTCCAGCCAGGATTTTGAACTTTTCCACAACAAATGTGTTTTGGATTATGTACAAAATTCAATCACTTCTTTCACTTAGTTAAAAAATGACAAAAAAAGAAAATAATCACTAACATTATTTCACTAACTTTCCTCTTGTTTACACTAGTTCTACAAATTCTTGAGTTCAGCAGAGCTATGCCTGATTTACATAATTTAAGTGAAAAAGGATCAAACTCTGTGTCTCTAGAAGCAATCCAGCCGCAGAACGGGATAATCGCCTGGAATTTCTATGGCAACAAGGAGAAAATTGTTCATACTGTCTGGGTATTTTCACTCTGTGTATACAAGGGAGTGTTATGTCAGAGACAGGGAGAGAGAGAATATTTAACACATAATCAATTAAATTTCACCTTTGATCCAGTCAGTTGTTTAGAAATATTATCTTGGCATTAGTGAATGATTTTTCTCATGGGCTGACAAGGTGCCTGTTTATTTTCTCTAAGGAATGATTAAGTTAGACATCCCTTTTCTTCCTATGAATGAATGATGAAAAATGGATTTGGGATTGATTGTCCCACTTATTAATGCTTCTGGATCTCTGTGCCTTAGCTCTTTGTGAAACTGTAGGCCTGGAGAGCATCATCCCCACGCCTGACCTAGCAACGTTTTTCTGTCAGGCACAACACCACATTTTGCTTGGCTTCCGTATGACTACTTGAGGAAGAAGCAGGAGGAGGGGGCATAGAGACTTTCACAACATTTAACAGCTCTCATGTGAGGAGAAATGCACTCTGTGCCCTCCTTACTGCAGGGGCACCTGTGCTGTCTCATCTTGTCTCCCCTTAGCATCTCAGTAGATTTCAGGAAATTACTCTTCATGTGTAGCAGATGAACTAGTAAACCAGACGTCACCCCTTAACGTGCACTAAGGAAGCAGCAAACAAATTCCTCAAAGTATAGTGCTACCAGTTTCCCCTTCTGAGAAGACACAGGCCTGTGGCATGGTCAGACCTATGCCTTAGTTGGAAAGCTCAGTTAGAAGCTGAGTAGATGCTTACCAAGATCATTGTATGGGTCAGACAGCTCCAATGAATTCTGTGAGGTTTACAACAGGCTCACAGTATTGATTAGGACTCTAACACAATATGAATTTAAGGGTTGATTGATGCCAACTTGAGCTTCTCTGTGGCTCAAGATCCAATCTAAACCTAAGCATGTGCTGAATTTGCATGCACCATACAGACCTAGCTTGTCCTATTGGACAAAGTTTCACAGTATATGGAACTGAAATTAAAATTTGTCCTGTGTAGACAGAGAACCAGTTTGGTAATATCCAGATCTTTTCCCAGTTCACCCAATGGAACAATTCCTTAAAATGGGGAAAACTGTCTTATCATAAGATGCAATCAATAAATACAGCTAAATTTGGCTGTATTTGATAATACTGTGTTTCAAAACTTGCATACTGGTAAAAGCAAAGTGACTAGGTTACCTATGGACGCTTTATAAAATCATTTGTATGAACAAAAAGAATAGTTTACGCAAAACAAGATTCAACATGTTCTGGCATTGTCGCTTGCATGTTGTTTTGCTGGACAGTATCACCTACACTGTGCAGGATCGGGCTAATTTGGAGACACAATCTAGAACTCAGAAACTGTCAGACGCAGAAATGTGTGTAAAAACTCCTCGTTTTGTTGCCATGCAATCAGCAGTGACAGAAAATGCTCTAATCCCCCTGGAACAGCATTGCAATGTAATACAATCAAGTACTTAGCACTGCTAGCATCTATCCTTCTGTATATGGTTTTAGGCATCCTAATTACGTGATGTAAATTACCTCTGTGCAAACTTGCAGTGCTTTACAAAACATTTTCAATAAATACTAATAATGCTGCTGAGAATATTGATAGCTTGCTATTGAGATAGAGGAAACATCTCTTAGCCCTAGTTCTTATCCTAATAGCAATGCAGCAACATCTATTTTTCCAATTATATAATACCGCCTGATAAACAAGCTTTGTTTCTGTTAGCCTAGAATGTCCACTGGTCTAAATCAGAGAATCTACAGCTATGAAATGACACCTGAACAAGAGCTATAGCTATTCACCCATTTCTGGGATCAAGATTTCTCCAAATTCTGAATCGACTGTCCACCAGCAATGCCTTGGAATGGAGGGAACTGTGAGATTATTAAAGTGAATAAATAAAGTGAATAAGACAATATACATTTCACTGTAAATTACAATCAGGCAGCAGGGTCTGACAAACTAAGCTAAATATATGCCTGGGAGTCAAAAATTCCCGTAGTTTAATTGCAGTCTTCTTGGACAGTTTCCTTTACCTCTTTTGCCTTGCTTTTCAGTTTCTCTTTATTTTTTTTTCTTTTTTGTAAATTATTTCAAACAGTATAACAGCAATTTAACACAGTGCCATTACTCTTCTGGAAGTTGTATAAAGTATTGCTGCATAGGCACATTTTTGGTTCTTTTTTGGTGCAGCTTTCTTTGTCTGTATCTTTCCACACTGTACCTCTACACAGTAGTAAAATCTGCTTTCACTGAGGCAGTGCTCTGCCTCAGGGTAGCACCTGGACTATGCCAGGACAACTGCTGTAAGATCAGGTTGCCACCATGCGTGGCACTATGTAGCCCATTACTGAGCCATGTGGTGGGGAGATAAATAAGCTATGGCACAGGAAGGACAGATACTGGGTTACAATTTTCTCAGGCATCACCAGCTGCTGGAATTGGTAAGCTGTGGTGGGAAAGCAGTTGTTTTGGTGCTAGCTGGTGAGGAAGGAGGCAACTTGATGTTATTAGGATTTTTTCTGGGTCACACAATCAAAACAAAGGAAGCAGAGTTCTGCTCTAAAATTCACAAATGCTCTTCCTGCAGAGTCTCTAAACAATGCTGATGGGAAGGAGGCTGCTTACTGAGTGCTGCTTTTTTCCTTAAGTATAGCACAGAAAATATTAGATTTAAGCAGACTCAGTTTGCAGGCTGTAATTCAGACACTTGGTTGTCAGCCTTCACAAAAAGAACTCACTGACTGAAGCTATAACAAACACCAGTGTTGGACATGTCAAGATCTGATGCTGAATGTGTAGGATACACAAAAGTGCTACACACTGGCACTACATTTTCTTGGTTCATTACAGGACAAACATCAGGTGAAGAGTTTCAAAAACACTCACCAAAACAGCCACCTTGGCCTTACCTCAGCACCTATTTGAGCAATTTCATTTGAAAAATTGTCAAGTATTCAGCACCCCTGGCTGATCCCATGAAATAGGAAAGAAATGTGGATGCGCAGTTGCTTTGAAAGAGACATAATATTGCCTTCTGATTAGACAGAATGTGACTTTACATAACCAATTTGCAAATATTCAACTTAATTTTGCAATGGCACAAAAGCAAGCATGTTTAAGGCACTACTACCATTTCAACTGGTTATTCTTACTCCACATGAAATCTAGCAGTGTGATCGTTAAATGCAAAGTGATATACATTTCCTCATCCGTAAGATGATTAGCACAGTTGGTTAGAGCATGGTGCTTATAGCATCAAGGTTGTGGGTTCAATCACTGTATGGGTCATTCACTTAAGAATTGGACTTGATGATCCTTGTGGGTTCCTTTCAACTCAGCAGATTTGGTGATTCTGCGATGTAGAAAGTCTTTGAAGGATATCATTACTGCACTGCACCTTGGATGCCTTTCTGAGCACCTGTGCATAACAGAAGTCTGTGCATAAGGGGTACTAATAGGCAGACTTTGTCAGGCTTTGAAAAGCCTTCTCCCTTTATTTCAGTTAGTACAAGAAACATACAGATTTATTAAAATAAATGGAAGCGTGATAGAGATCTCACTCATCACAGTCTTGTTGTTCAGCAGCTGAACAAATCCCATGCAAGTAAACTCAGCACAGTCCACATTGCTTGCACAAATCTGTCTCTGCTGACAATGTTCCAGCTGTTTCACTAATGCAGTTATTTGGAATTTACTTACATTTCAGATTGCTTCTGGACAAATAGCCCTGGACCAAGAAGTTCTCTGGCTCCCCTTTGACAGTTTGATACAACAAAAGACTGAGCATGCTGGGGCTGGGCCCTGCAAAGTGCTTGACATAAAGTATGTGTTTTATTTAGCATGTCAGAGGAGCAAGCCCCACTGACAGTCACCTTCTGTAGCAGTGACGAGTACTAGCTCTTACTTATTCTACAAGAGAGCAGTTTCCACTGAAGCCAGTGCTAGTTCCACTTTCTCCACAGGCACCAAACGTGGGAGGTCAAGCTCTATGAATAGCACAGATGACAGCATCTCCCTGAGAACTGAGAATTTCAAATCAGTGATAGCATTAATATTTTGCCTCTGAGTCTACAAGAAAAGATCATGACCCCAGGAGCACAATAACACAAGCAATCCTATTCACTGTAAATTAACTTCTTTCTGATTCAATATCACCCAGCCAGCCCTGAACTGTCACCACAAGCACAAGGGGGTCATATACCGTTTCCTCCCATTCGTGGAAAAGTTTATTACAGCACCTCATACACACTTAAGTGAAAGAAAGATTATTCTCTACAGTCCAGTCCACATTTTAATAAGTTCTATGACTAATTTTGCAATATTCACTTTTTCAATACAGTCAGCATCTGACAAGTCTTGTTTTGTTTGCATTTGCATATATTTTCCTTTGGATGGTAGCATCCCGTGGCCCTTTCTAGGGGCCAGAACACGGAGTAAATCATCCCTTTTAACCACATCAATGAATTGATTTACTTTGTGCATGGCATAATAGTTTTCTAGAGTAATTTCTTGATCCCGGTGTCATAAGAACACCTCCAAAAACTTTAATCCAGATGCCAGAAATTAAACCCAAATGACTTTCAGTCCTGTTTTTTCATCTGTTTAAAGAAAGATTATATCAGCCAATGCTAATAAGCATTCATAAATTTCCATGGGTCAAAATTTCATCATCAGTGTTTGTATACTTCTTCACATCACAAAAGATACTGACTGTCCAAATTCTAAATCATTAATTTATGTCCCATCCTTAATTGGCTGATGCTACTAGCAATGTAATTATCCAAGATCAAAAACTGTTTTGCTTTCTTTGAAAACTGAGTGGGGTGAGAAGTAACTCAAAAAAATAATCAGTAATTTAAGGCACACAGTACAAGCAAAACAAAATTGTCTACTTGCAGCATAAACAATTTTTTCATAGCTTTATTTGTGTACTTGAAAAAGAATAAAATATCCCTGACCTGGCTTTTGCCTCTCCCTGGTACAACAGGTTATTGAAATGTTATATGTCTTCACAGCTCTCTCTAAAATGAAGCCTTTAACCTTTAAAGTGTTCTTTCTTATGTCTATTCTTGACCTCGTGCAGTAAGCCAGAACTAAGTCAATCTCTATTCCTTCCAAAAAATTTTAATAGAATTAAATATATAGGTCTTTTATTACTCATCCATTTCAAGAATCAGTGAATGACTCCTCAGGAAGCTATTTGTAGCTTTCATAATGTTTAAACAGAGCTTGACTACAAAAGCCACATATGGGAACAAACTTACCTGAGTAACAGATGAGATACAAGAAAATCAGTGAGGTTTCTTGGCCCACTGAAAACAAAAAAGTCATGAGAAATGAAAATGTAGATAAGTTCTTTGAGTGTCTTCAAAGTCTGCAAGTTCTTAATTTTCCCACATTATTTTTAAACTCGGAGGTATAGAATGTTACTTTCAGTCTGTATTGCTTATGTAAATCTACAGCTGTAGAAAGTAAATGTCATTACAAGAAACAAGGTGGGAAAAGACCAAATACTCTAAGAGCACAAAACAACAAAGCTGAATTTCTCAAATATCTGGCTTTCATTTAGGGGGAAAAAGGGTTCAAAGTCCCCTGACTTGCCCCCCCCCCCCTTTTTTTTTTTTAATTTAAATTACTTGTGGTACATTACAGTTGACTCAAAGTTTTCAGCCTCGGGGGAAGGGAAATCAACATTCATAAAGCAATACATTGTTTTCCTTCCTGTACAAAAATCCTATGCTCTTTATTGTTGAAATATTTATCTAAATTATCATGAGCTGCTATTCAAGGCACAGTGGAATCTTCCTAGTGAGCCAACCTGAAAAGCCACCAGAAACCTAATTTCACCACAAGTAACAGATTTTGCTTCATCTCCTAGTAGCCAGTGCTCTAGCTCCTGGTACTGATGTCATGGTTGTGAACGTGGACGCTGCTGTTGCTGAGGCATTGTTTAAAAATGTGTCTTCCTGCAAGACCCACTTTGTAACTCAAGCACTCTGCTTTTGGCTGGTTCTTCACCCGGCCTCCTCTCAGGGGTTTAAAGTCTAATGCAGTTGTCAGCAGACAGGCCCACCTGCCTGAAGCAATCAGACTAAAGTCAAGGGGAAAACAGAGTAAGGTGAACCAGACAGGGTGGTTTTGGCGAGCAAAAGGGGCAGCCCCAGTGGACAGCTTTTTGTTTGCATTTCATTAGCGTTTCCTTTGCTGATCGCATTTGCAGAGAAAAAAGCATTGAACTCAGGGTCATCGTACAGCCTTTTGAGATGCATCCTTTGGCCCACTAAGAGAGATGCAAGTAGTTCAGGGAAAACTGTTGTGTCTTCTCAGGGAAGGGGAAGAGGGATACTATTCAAATGAGAACTGCTTTTATAATTAATTTAGGAGATTTTTTCCCCCTTTCCTCTTCTTCCTAACAGTAGTTAGTTGCTATTTTCACCACCACCTAATTACTTAGTACTGGTTTGTGGGAGGATTCATCTTCACACGGCATCCCACACAGGTTGTCATTTTGTCAAGAATTCTTTCATTAACAAGCTGTCAATACCCTGCCAACAGCCACCATTTGGTTTGTTAAGGGACTGGGGGCTCTGGAGTGAAGAGTTGGCTCTGTACCCTTTCCTTTTTGTAAAAAAAATAAATAAATAAAGCAAGAGGCAGATGTCTGCCAGTCTGTTCCTTTGTGACACATTGCAGCCTTTTCCCTTCTTTTTTCCTTTTTTTTTCCTTGCTGAAAGAGCGAGGCAGAAAAGGAGGGAGAGGAAAATCACACAGACTGCGTAGGTTGCAGCTCAACTCCTGTCTCCCTATCAGGCTGCTTCCTTAGGAAATTGTCTGGGTGCTCTTTGCCCCACGCTACCTCCCAGCCCCACACGCCCTCCAACATGCCCCACCTTTAGCACATAAAGGAAAGCTCTAAAGGAACACAGGCACCGTTTTACCTGCAACCTTTAAAATAACCATCCTAATGAAATACGAAGACAGACTGGCCATCACATAGGTGCTTCCAGAGGAGTTTGTTCTTTCCGGCTAATTAACCGGATTAACACAGATGCTGAGAGGCTTTGCCAGGTCCTCTTATCACTACTCCTTTGAGATACTGATGATTAAGAATGGCTTTGTGCATCTTCCCCCTTGAAAGCCCTACCATATTTGCACAGTCATCTTTTTTTTTCTCCTATTATCTCCCAAGACCAAATCTCAGCTTGATTTCACTGATTAGTTTTTGACTGCACTGTGCCTACCAGGTAGAGTTTCAAGGTTAACACAGATGCTGAGAGAATTGGGGCATTTGTCCATTGTCTTGGGCATTTCCGAGAAACTGCTGTTGCAACCAAGTTTCTGTTATGTCAAGCAGGAATTTAGCTGGGTTGGCACGGATGACTGCAAATTAAAAGGCAGACAGTGGGACAGGGAGCGAAGAGTGATAGAAGTCTCTGTGGTATCCAGAAAATACAAAAATAAAGAATTGTTCAGAATGACAGGGGATGAGGTAAGTGCTGTCTCTGGAGGTCTCTCCATAGCATGTTTTTGGTCCTTACAGGCCAGTGAGGCTGTCATTACGTTCAGAAGACACTCAAAGGAATTTAGGGGAATCAAAGACATTTTTTTCCTCCCTTTGTTCCTGTCTAACAGTTATGACTTAAATGTGTGGTAGATCCTCCTGTCAGCTGTAAAATCATGAGTGCAAGAGTCATATCAGTACACAGAACACTAACACTTATTTTCCAACAGTCTTATGCACATTCAGCTACCTACAAATACAGGTTTAAAATGCACCCAGATAAATATTTCAGGTTATGTTAAAAATTCAATTTCGGCCTTTATTTTGAAGAAGTGCACATGTGTTTATGCCCCTATAATTCTCAGAAACAGACAATTATAACAAGGATGAATGACAATTATACAAGTTACACAATCACAATTATACAAAAAGGATCTCTGAAAGTTGTGTTTGTTTTGATCATAGATACCTTTTGCACAAAAGTGCCTGGATCATGAAGGAGGCTTCATAATATTCAAGTGCAGTGTAAACACTGCTATCTGGATAGAAAAAACCCTCCTCTTGTCAGCTGCAAATTTGTCCCAAACATAATTTCCATGGAGTCCACATGAGTGGAGTCAGGGAATAGGAAGAAATTAGGAGAAACTGATTGGATGCAGTTTGTGCCAGTCACCCTCTCTGGTTATACTCTGTCTTTTATCCTCTCCTCCCATCGTCTTTTCTTTCTTTTGTTCTTTGCTTATGTAAAGGGGTGTTTTTTCTGTCTGTTCATACAATACTGGAGAGTGTAGAAGTGGGATAAGCAGAACCAGCTGAGAGACGTTTTGATAGCCAGACTGTATGCACCTTGAAACACATAAGTGTGTATAGAGGTGATAGAGAGATAGAGAGATAGATAGATAGATAGATAGATAGATAGATAGATAAATAGATAGATAGATAGATAGATGATGCAGAAATAGATAGATATAGATATAGATATAGATATAGATATAGATATAGATATAGATATAGATATAGATATAGATATAGATGATATAGATATAGATGATATAGATATAGATGATATAGATATAGATATAGATAGATATAGATAGATACAGATGCACACCTTCACCTCTGAAGGCTTTTTTACCTCTTTGGGCCCCTTCAAGCTGTCATCTCCACTGGACTACCTCAAAGCTGAGCACTGCTGATCCCACTGCCCTCCCCGGTGACAGCAGCCATGCAGGTTCTGCCAAAGCCCTCCACATGGGTATTGTTCCAGAGGCCTCCCAGGGCACCTGTGGCAGGGGTCTCTCTATAACTGTGAAAACCTGCAAGAAGTATTTGCTCTGTATTTTAACTTATCAAAACCCAAGTTCTCCATTTTTCCTGGGGGTTTCTTCTGTACTTGTTCCCACATTAGAGAAATTAGACATAGGATCATCCACGACATAACCAAGGGATTTTGTTCTTGTGCCTCACAAGAGATAAGGTCTTTCTAAAATTTGGTTCACAGACAGAATCACCTACATTTTTAAAGTGGTGCTTGATGATCTGGCCATATGGTTCCCATATACCTTAATGGGACTCAGGCAGCCAAATCCCTTATGCAGCACTTCAACAATGCTAAAAAGCATGCTAGGCTCTACACCCATCATTGCTATTTGCTGTAGAGCATTGAAAGATCAGCTGGATCTTAAATGTTCCCATTATAAATATGTTTCTTTGAACAACTGAGAAGAGGGACTGAGACAGAGAAGTTACTAGCAGGACCAAGACCCTGGCAGACCACAATGCTGCTGCACAGCAAGTACTACCATCATACACCAATGTTAATTATGCATGGGCAGGGCTGGAGATAAAGTAAAATACCTGTTCTTATCTTTCAAAGCAGTATTAGGAATGAGCTGATTCTTCTGATAGTGGAAGATGTAGCATTACTCCTCCTTTCTAAACATAAAAATAAAATAAAATAAAGTTATAAAATAAAATATTTGTCATTACATTCTGGATTATTTCAAAGCCTCAAATATAGTGATTTTCATATATGATTCATTGAGCTCATTATTTGTGCCTTAAAACAGCTATGCTTCTTAAGTATCTGTGTGACACTGAATGACAACATGCTAAAAATGTTTAGAACACCTCAAAAGAGTTTCTTTATTCTGCATTGAGCATCCAGTGCCCAGGAATATCTCTGGGTTTTGGTGAAGAAAAAATCCCCAAAAATTAGCATAGACTGCCAAACTGAATGACTGTTTACTTCTTCTTGCAGGTTTTCTGGTTTACGAAAACTCCTGTTTTCTGACTCAGATGCCAGCCATGTTGAAACACATTTTTAAAACAAGACAAGAGCAAACTCTTCTACTAATGCAAATATGCCCCCGTGAGCTTTAATAAAGCAATGCCAGTTTATGTAGATTTTAATTGTGGGGTGAAGGGTCTTATTTCATTCATATCTGTATTTGTACAGAATCTGTCTAAATGGCAATACAACAAAATCCTCATAACAAACTTAGCTCAGGATAAAGAAGCTGAATTATCTTTCAAGTTTAAACATTTTCTGCATTTAAAATGTTTTTTAAATAAATGATAAATATGAAAGGTTTCAAGAATTAGCCTAGTTTCTGAGGAGAGCAGTTAAACAATGACTCTGATGAGATTTGAAGCCTACATAATTGAGTTTTGCATACATGAGCCTGGAGTTAATTTTTTAAGCACCCTAATGCTTCTGTAGAGTGCTTAATTTCTGATTGGCTAGCTCTGATGTTTTAGCTGCACTCTTTTCTTGTTCAGACAATAACAAAATGTACTGTATCTATGAAAGTAAGACCCTGTCCTGGCACTGGTTCCGAAGCAGCTTTGCTTTCACAATACCAGTTGTATTGGTCTCCAGAACAAACCCACACAGGGTTTTGGATTAAGAATCAAAATACATAAGAACTAAAATGCTTTAGGAGTCTCAGAAAAGTATTTACAAGACCAGCTTCAGCCAAGGGAAGTGATTCTTCCTCAGTTCCCTCTGGAGGACAGAGGCAGACTTCTTTAGAAGCAGCTCATGTCAGCTAAATCTCAGTGTCTCCCTCAGTTGCCTTACATTTTTTGAGGTCTTCATGTCAGCATGATCAAGTCTAAGCAGCTTAGGGACAATTCTAGATGTTTGTATCCTCCAAAATTACAGATAAATGCCTTAGAAGACTTCTAAATATCTCTGACCACTTTAGTGCCTCCCTGCCATTGATCCCAGTGGTTTGTCCTCTCTTTGTACATGCACCAGACTCTCTTTTTAATCTTTTCCAGACCAGAATATTTACAGTATGATCTGGAAAAGTAAATAATTTAGACTGCAAGTCAGATATCAGACTTCTGCACTTGAAACAATTTAAAGTGATGCAACAGCTTAATTAAATTTTGACTTAGAGGTCAAGGTAACTAGCTTTACACATCTAAAACAACTTTTACTAATGGCAAATCTCTGTCTTTAGTTACATAAATACTTTTAAACACTGCTCCTCATCCAAAAAAGAATTTACAGCAAAAGAGACAGTGGGTGATACTTAGACTTCAGTATGTGGAAACCATTTCTAAAATGGGAATCCAGACAGAGGGGAAATAGTCTGCTTATTTTAAATACAGATGTTTGATGAATTTCTTAGGGCTTTAATATTGGTATTTCCGCTAGCATTTATTTTAACAGCCATAGAAAATCCAAATGATAAAAATTCAGTACTCAAGCAGCGTTCCAACAGCTAAACTGAGGGGACAAGACCTTCCACATCATTTTTCCTTAGAAGAAACCAAACAGAAGGAGACTTCACAGTTATCACACTTATCTCTCTTCTTCCCTTCATTGGGAAGAAGCATACATTGAGCAAAAGCATAGACATCCCAAGTCCTAGCAGTAGGCTAGGTCTTTCTCAATGCAATTCAGTTATAACAATTTGTTTGCACACTTTGTCTGTCTCTCTCAAGCCCTGGTGTGCACCCAAGCTGCTCAGCAGTGAAGGCTGCTTAGCCACCTGCAAGGCTCCTCTCTTGAGTCAACATTGGTGTGACCACAGAATGATGTGAGATTTGACATATGGCAAACAGAGTAGGATCACAGTACTTTTGGACTAGATCTAGAGGTACAAATCAGCATGTGGCAGGACTTTTACAAGCCTTCTGACATATAATACCCACTGATATTTCAGCATTTGGGGTGATTTTAAATCCCAGATGACTTCCATTTACATTTTTAGGCACTTAGGTCTTGTGATGTAAGCTTTCTTTTGAGACAAGACCTTCAGAGAGGAATAGAACTTAACCACAATTTATTTTGTCTACCTGGGCATTGACATAAATGCACGTGATATTTTATGAACATGCACACACACACACACACATAAATATATGTGGGAATACACAAGACAGAGAGTAAGATAGATTTAATTTGCATAGCTAGTTTGATAACCAGGATGCCATGGCAGGAACAAACACAGCTCTGAAGATAACTGAAGATGGGATTAAACCTGCTTACAGGAAGAGGAGAGATTCAATCAATCCGGTATGTTAAAGATGTTGTAAAATGCAGGAGTTGTTTGTATGATCTTTTAACCTTCCTGAAATGGTACATAAGGTTTTGGATAACCTGAGTAAAATCGAATTCTGATCACCAAATCCGTCTTCCCGTCTCTCCATCAATCGCCAGTAAGGATAGATAGATAGATAGATAGATAGATAGATAGATAGATAGATAGATAGATAGATAGATAGATAGATAGATAGATA
>JANPWX010000135.1:2662395-2883151 GCA_024734555.1 Trochalopteron elliotii | reverse complement strand
GATAGATAGATAGATAGATAGATAGATAGATAGATAGATAGATAGATATGTATATATATATATATGTAGAAAAATTTGTGCATACACCTGTGCACCCAGAGGCCTGCAAAACATCAGGTATCATTTTCAATGGTCCCTAAGGCTACAAACACGTAGGAGAAGGGAAGTGCAGATCACATGGTGGCAGCTACCCACACACACACAGAGACAGTGCTGACAGGCTGAAAGAAGAGACAGCATGGCACATAGGAGAGCAGAAATTTGAAACATGAAAAATTCAGTCCAGGTTCAGTCACAGGAAAGCCCACTGATTTCAGTGCAGGCCCAGTACACTGGCAGAAGCTGCATCACTGATCTGCCACTTTTTGAAGACAGGGCATCTTGGCTTATCAAAGAAACACACAGCATGTGTGATTTACATCCTTTGGGCTCCTGAAGATGTAAAAGACTACCAAAACAGAAACTTTTGAATTCCCATGCTTTGTATTGGAAACTGAATCATGACTGTGGGACTGTAAATTGTGCTGAATTTAGCTGCTACATGCTGAGCCAAAGTCTGTCTTCATAAGTCTATAGCTTAGTTGGCTTTCATCTGAAGGTTAGTTTTTCAAGATGAAAACCTTTCACCAACACTAGCAAATGGACCTCATTTTATCAGTTGCCAAATTGATGGTGTCTTCCTGTTTAAATACCATTATTTCAGTTTAATTATTTAATCCACCCTGATTGTCATGGCTATTAACAGTTTGCCAGCAAAGGCTGCTTTCATTTTTCTTTTTAGATGATGTAATGCTGCCTGAGAAAATGCAGTTTGCAGCTACTGATATATCTATCTATCTATCTATCTATCTAGAGGTGTATATGTGTGTTCATGTGACAATCTATGATCCTTAAACAGAACAGGCCCCTCTCAGCTCCCTGATGCGGTCAAAATACTGGTGTGGAGTTTGACTGTCCATTTTTTGTACATTGCACTGCTGTATCACACAGATTTGTAGTTAAGCAAACTGAGCAAAAAATATATGCCAATAGTAGACAACGCAGAATTTTTGCAACAATTTACACTGTTTGGAAGTATTTTCTACTTACCCTCCATATTTGCAAATGACTACAAGCAGTTGAGAATTGAGATATTTATCTTGGTGATTGATGTCAATGGAAAAGAAATTAAATTTTAATCATCTGTTAAAAAACTGTTCATCCTTGATAAGTCTGTGAATGCATTCTTTCAAGGCTACTCCAAGGAAAAGAACAATAGCTTAAAGCTTCACTGCTCCAACTGTTCTGTCATTCCAACAACTAGCAACTGTTGAGATTGAAAACTGTCATCTGGAAGTTTTTCCTGTAAAAAAATGAGATTGTGTCAAGAACAAAATTTGGCTAAGAAATGCTATTTCAGCAGTTTCTTTTTTTTTTTTTTTAAACAGGATATCTTATATAAAATTAAATAAGCCTTCTGGTTTCAATGGATTTCAAGATTCTCATGACTTTTCATTTTATTTTCTTCTTAACTATAATCATTTGAGTGAACAGAACTGATTTTTTTTCCATCTTCTGAATTATCAGAGAGTTCAGTAAGACTGAAGAGACAGAGTAACAAAAGGACAAATAAATTTTAAAAACCTAACCAATAATCTAACTTTCAAAAAGTTGCATCACATAGCTGGAAAGAGTAAACATTTTAAAAAGAAAAAAAGAGGCAAAAAGTAAAAAAAAAAACTTAAATACAACTCATATTGTTAGTCTCAGTGGCAGAAAAGGGGGAAGGGAACAGAATTAATATAAAATTTTTGAATAATAGACTCCAAAACAAATTTAAAACATAAAAGTAGAGGACACATTTTATTTTAAAACCTGAATGTGAGATTGTTAATAAGAATATATAAGCACACAATTAGAACTTGTCCATATCTACCTCATAGTTATATTGTTAAAGTATTCAGATTTGTAACAGTCCAATAAAATAAGGACTTATGATTTCTTGTCTACTATCACAGGAATCATGATGATGTAGCAGTTTTGTGTAAATTAGGACTGCAGAATATGCCTTAAAATTAGAAAAAGAATGTATTTTAATTCAGTTTACAAAAGGACTGATTATTGATATATTTCCTCCTTAGAGAACTAGTTATGCCTAGAATTTCTTCAATTTGGCACATCTATGGAATTCTAATGATAGTTATTTCTTCATAAGCAAGACAGATAAACTCAGACTCGAGCTCTTCATTATTTGCCCTGTACTCCCAACTCCTTTTACAAACTGTGACTCACCACTGTATATTTTACAGTCCTAAATTGAGTGAATTCTATTTATTTCTATGAATACAGTCGGCAGTTCTGATAGGTATGTCCATATCAGATGTTACCACCTTGTTTTTGGTGATGTCCATGACGCAAGGAAGTGGTTTTACATGACGGAAATAGCTCTTTAATAATTCATGCCATTCAACTGCTGACATTGTATGACTACAATGGCTAAATGTAACAGCAGGCTGTTGGAAAACAAGACTCCCTAAGTATATTATGGAAAATACTGTCTCTGGCAATCTCCTGAGGACCCCACTGCATTTGTAGTGGACAGCCAGTCTCATCTAGGAAACTAAAGTTCTTTGTTTGGGTAAAATCTGGTTAAGCAAAGCTACTTTTGTAAGGAGGAGAATGTCTGTGACATATTCACAGAAAAAGTGTCTGATGGGGAGCAAGAAGGAAGGCTTTGCTGAAGGCTTTGAAGTGGGCAGTTCTTCCTCTTTTCCCAGAGTGAATTGTTTAAAGTAATGAGGTGAAGACTTTTTCTTTCCTCACAACCACATTTTCTTAAATGGAGATTTGATAATGATTGCTTCAGTTTAACTAGGAAATCTGTCTATCACTGACAAATCCATTTAATTCTCCTTGGAAAGAGATGGGACCAGCCCTCACCAACTGGGAATGAAGCTGGGGCACAGTAACTAGGACCCAGCCTGATACTGGGAGTAATAGGAGAAGAAACACGAAGTCTGTGGGACCAGGAAAGAAAGGAAGAAAAAAATCAACCAAAAGTACAGAGCAGGGATCACACTGCCCTGCAGCCACATAGCCATGATAGCAGTTGTCTGAAACAAGGGAAGAAGGTTTTGCTCATCTGTTCTAGTCAAACCCAGAAACAAAATAAAACAAAATTATTCCTCAGGCATCTCCTGTTAAGGGGTTGCAGGTTTTTTCCACAGCTGATTTAGCAAGTAGCTCTCAGTTAAAATTTGTTTTGCACTCAGCTAGAACTTGAAATAAATATGCACTGGGCTACTCTAAGATTGCCCTAAGACATAAATGAGACATTCACTTTACGAGCCTTTCGAGAATCACTGGCCTTAGCCTTTTGTGACCTGCAGCGCTCTAAGTCTACCTGCTGTCCATTAGCACCACCTCTTATCACCTCCTTTTTAGCAGGCACTACTGTAGATTTAAGGACAATGAACTGTTTCTCCTTGCCTTGAGGTTTTTGGTGTTTTAATGTCATACTTTTTTTCCCCCCCAAGAAATAAAAACCTTTAGCTTGAAAATCTTTTCTCTTGGATTAAATGCAGTTGGTGATGCCAAAAATAATACAACTTTTAGATCAACAATATTTTTGTAAGAGTGAATCAGATAACTGATAACTTCATTTAATAGCCTCTGTTAGCTACTTCTGCTTATGAGAGGACATAATTTGCCTCTTTCTCATTTTATTTTTGGGAAGTTTAGCAGTGCAAGAATGTCCCTTAGGATCACAAAGCAAAGTTGGAAACTAGAGTTGCAGAAGGAGTATTTGTTAAAAAGTATATAATTGCAAGTGCCAGTTTTTCTATAAAAAGGAAGCTGAGAAGCATGCTATGAATGTTCATTTGCAAAGTCTCAAGCTGTGACTGCGTAGCTGTGAATCTCATTCCACTATTGTCAAAGCACCGCATTGGTAATTGGCAAGAATGGATGGCTGGGCACATACAAAGTAACAAAAGTTACAAGATCAGCAGCAACTAAATATACTTGCTTCTTCTCCAAAGTGTATAATCTCCTTTTATTCCTTTTCCTCTGAGAGCTGCATGATAGGTGATGAAGGATGAAGTTGGGGGATAAGGGGGAAGTGCAATCCCCACGACTTAAAGCTGGAATCCTCTTGCTCTCCCCTCCTCTCTGCCCTGGAGCAGACCGTAGTGCTGCCAGGAGCCAAAGTGACAGCAGCATCCATCGAGTGTTCAATCAGGGTTGCTCATCAAACCCTCCAGGGACCACCAGGTGCCTGGATGTATTAAACCACACAGTTGTATCTGCAGTCCATTCTCCCCAGGGTAACAGCATCACCAGCTGGGAGAGGGAATGTGGAAGGAAGTTCTTATTAATATCATGTGTCACAGCAGGACATAAAGCGACACGACACACAACGTGATGGAATGCAACTTGGAATAGCACCAGCTATCTAAGGGGTAGGAATTTCACCTCAGCAGCAACCCAGACTGAAAATGTCTGCTATAAATTCCTGTAATGTAGGAAAGATGCCGTAAAAAGATTGTGCCTCTTTTTCTGCAACAGCTGTGAATAATTTGACATTTAGGCAATAGTGTAATAAAAATAATAAATAATAATTTAGCCAGAGCCTGTTGGATCCTTTAATAGATGCAACACTTGAGCTGCTGGAGTCTCTTGAGCATTTCTGAAATGTTATCGGAAAACACAGGTAAAAGAAGATCCCATTGGTAGCTCTGAATGTCCCCTAATGATTCCCTATCCAGATAATTTGCTTAGACTCATCACCTTTACTATCATAAATCAAACCCTGATGTGATTTTAAGTCCCCTAGCTACCCACACAGAAAAGATATTGCATTAGATTGTTTTCTGTTGCCTTTTATCCTCTCCTGTTGCAAGAAGTTTGGAAAATATCAAGGCAAGTTTTGAAATTATAGGGAATTTGAAAGTGTTAGGGTTGGGGTTTTTTTGGTTCAGTTTTGTCCTTTAGTTTGATGGAGTCTCTGAAGGAAAATTTTTACCTTTTGGTGGAGGAGGAGGACCTGATTTTGTGGTGTATGAAAACTGAGAGAGTTGGGAGGAGGCTTAAGATTTACAAAAATGGTTTATCTGAAATAAAATGGGAAATGTTTGAATTCAATTTCTTTCTTGTGGTTGTTTTACACAAAACTAACTTATGAAGGCATGAGTTGTGACACTCCATCTGCGGTTCTGAAGCAGTAAATTGGGTGGTAGCACCATGACTGCGTGAGAGGAAAGTCACCACAAACAGTTACGTAGAAGTATGCCTCAGAATACTCCAACCTAAGATGGGTGCTTCTAAAAGAAGTAGGAAGCAGGACTATTCAGAATATGAAAGAAGTTTCATTATGCAAGGAAATGTGGATATTTAGAACTTTGTTTTATTTTGATCCTGCTAAAACCAAAACTAGTTTAAGCCACCAATGAATGAAAATTACATATGCATGCTCTGAAAAAATTACTTTGTCTCAAAGCTGAAATTCTGCACCTTTACTTTAGCCCTTCTAAACTCTCTAATATCACCAAAAAAAAAGCATAGTACAAACCCATTGTTTTCACTTGATTTTCTTTCTGATGGAAAACAAAACTAAACCAAACTAAAACACCCATGCAAATGGCTCAGGTTCCATTTTACCATCAGAACCACATCTCCCACTGGATTACACTCACTGCCAAGCCCTTGTGACTCACAGTATTGATGTGGCCATCTGGAGGGCAATATGGCAGGAACAGGGACTCTTGCTCAGGCACCTAGAGATGTTTTGAAAAGGATTGCAGGAACAGGGAGACAGGCAAGAAGCTGTGCAAAATACTAAGGAAGTACTGATTAAAAGGGCTGTCGTGGGGAAAGGACTAGAAATTGAAGTGATTGCTGTAGGCAGACTGGGAGGGATGCAAAACTGAAGTAGCAGATGGAAAAACTTGGGAAAGGTGCTGGATTTAAAGGACAGGGGTATGGCATGATTCTGATGGGAATATTTGCTACTAATTGAACTGTCAGGATCAAAACAATTAGTTATTAAGGTGATACTAAAGCTCAATTTTTTCAGAGTAGTGAATGTCAGAATATTTTCAAAGACTTTAATTTTGAAGTTGTGTGATTTGACAGACTATATTTTATCCATAAGGGAATGGGTTAAACCTGAAGTGGAAAGGCAAAGAAGTCCTATGGAAAAAAAAGTGACATTTGCCTTCATTCATCTGAACTGGAGGTAAATGAGCCATCTGGAACTGAGCAAAGAAGGATGAGCAGCTTCTCTGAAGAGAATGTGGGAGCAACATCCTCTCTGAGCACTGTTTTCCACCCTGGAGCTCAGCTTAGCCAGAGGGGTCCTCTGTGAGAATAGTGAGGATAGCAGCAGGTGAGGCAGAGATGTGGATAAGTGTGAGTGAGAGACATTGATAAATGTTTTCCAGGTTTGATAAAGAGAGCTTGAGCAGATGTGTTGTTCTCTGCCCAAGAAGGATGCTGTGGGGCAGAGCCCCTATCCAAGCAATGTGCTCAGCCAGTTGACCAAGAAATGGCAATTTGCTTTAGAAAGAGTATTTTGCTTTGAAAAAACTACTGGCTGTCTCTGCTCCTCATGAAGAGCAAAGTCTTCATTTCAGAGCAGCTCTAGGCAGCTCTGTGAGGGCAAGCAAGCAGCACAGGGATCCAGGAACAGGCTTTACACATGGTGCAGCCCCAAACACCCACCCACACTGCTTAGCAAATTCCAGCTACATCAGAATTAACAAGAACTCATAAATCCATGCCTCAAGTCTCTCAAGGTACCAGGGACCTGCTCTAAATACAACAACAAACACAAAGGCATCCTCCATGAGGCCAAGCAGGATTGGGATGGATGCAGAACTGTCCCTTACCCCTAAACACATCTGGGAATGTAGCTGTGGTGTTTGGTGTAGTGCAGGCAGTTTGAAGAGCTCTCAATTAACCTTGCTAAAAACACAGGCTCATATATCCTATATGGATCAGCCATCCCTTTTTCCTCCACTGCAAAAGTCTGTTTAATCAGTTCATGACCTCCTTGGCAGCACTGCCAATCCTGACAATGGCTTGAAAGGAAGCCCTGGGAATATCACCTACATCACAGTTCATCACTGTCTCCTTCTTCCCCCTTTTCTCCCCACCAAACAAATATTCTTTCCTAAAGCCTTTCTGTTACTTTTTGGTTTGATTTACCAACAATTCCCCATGTTTTTTTTGCACTGAACTCATCTATTCAAAGACAAAACCCCCACATAATTAAACAGTAATTAGGGAAAAGGTGAGGGAACATGGACCTACACCCACAGCAGCACAGTGATAAAATAGCTCTGTCCCAGATCCATAAGCACTGCAGTCTATTTTGAACAGTCTCCTGATAATTTTGAGTTTTACAGGGCAACATAAGGTTAGGCAGGCCTTTAGTAGATCACAGTGAGTAGCAGCAAGTAGTCACTGACAGAAAAGGCTGCATCTCTTAAGCACTAATGTGGGGACACTGCAGAACACATCTCTTTTAAACAAGAAATATCAGTATGGGAAAGTCAAACAGCATTTGGAAAGAGCTGGAGGACATATTGGGGGATTTTATTGCAATTCTTTGCTTATTATAGATGTGTATTTTTCTGTGCTGCCTAACTGCTGTCTGGGGCTCTGTTTTAGGAACTGTATAGAGCAAGACAAAGCCAAGGAGCTGTCAAATGGGCAAGCAGGCTGGCACAGAGCATAGCAGTAACTAATCCTCTCCCTACAGCTGCTTCCCCTGGACCAGTCACTTCTTTTGTCATAGCCCCACAGTGATACCTCACTGTGCATATCATACAGGATAACCTGGTTGCATTGGCTTACCTCAGATACCCACCTCCATCAAATTCCATGGCAAAACTACACACATCTTCCCTTGTGTTACCCTGTAAGCAATATCAACATAAGGAGTCCAATTCATCCCTTTAACTAAATTTCCAGTTTCTCTCTCTTTAGTAAGTGCGTGCATGTTCTTAATAGTATTTCTTTAGTCTTCTACCAGAACTTGGTCTTTTTTTTTTTCTTTAAAGCAGAGAAAAATTATACAATTGGAGTTGGTTTCATTTCAGTTTCAGAAAAGTGAAGCATGCTGCAGCAAATATATGCAATTGGACTTGTGCAGCTGGAACTCCCACACACACAGACCATTTCTCCTGGGAACTGAAACACTTTTACCATGTGTTGGGTAACAAAACACATTAGTATGTTCCTTATATAGAAACACCATATACCACTGTGTTTTAGGCACAATTGGGTAGGAACCTTGTAACATGAGCTCTGAAAAGTTGGACTCAGATGAGTGAGCATTAATTGTTCCCAAGGAAAGGACTGAGATGAGATTTGGCTTCTGTGTTACGTTCTAGTGGATATGTAGCAGGCAGCTTGTATTTGCTTTGGGAAGTTTGGCATATTCCACTGCAAGTGATTTGATAGAGAAACACATGTACCCTGCATAAACATCAAGGAAATCTGTATTTAATGAAAGCAAAGCTGCATGGGCACATACACAGAGGAAAAAAGGAGGGAAAAAAGAGGCAGCACTGCAACTGTACTCAAAATCAGGCTGCAGGTGAACTCTGAGACAGATAAGCACTCACCAGAAGTCCTTAAATTCACATGCCTAGGTCCCCTCACCTACTGAAACAAGAGAAATGTCTCCTGTTTTACAGGGCAGTGGATGCAGGTATCAGTTGACAAGAATGTGCCCTGTGCTCCCATACAAAATTCTTGTAATGACCACATTGTTTTACAGGTCAGAGATGGAAGACTTGGAGGTAGGCCTTTATATTTGGATAGTGATTTTTTTTTTCCCTTTTTTACCTCTGGATTGTTCTTTAAAAAAATAAAGTACGTAATTCCAGTACTTCTAATTGCAACGGAAACCTAACAGCATTAGTTTCTTGAGTTCAATTCTGCAGATGGCTCAGGAAGCAGCCTTGTTTAAATTCAGGGTAACAGAATTACCAGAATGTGAAGCTGGGCTCTGAGCAGGTAAGGGAATGCTGGAAATTACTTGTGCCAGGAACTGGTATTTATAAAGCTTGACCTGTCCTGTGTGAAATGATGAGGCTTGTGAAAGCTAAATTAATCTTCAAGGAATAGCACTAATATCAGTCCATCATTCCAGCTCTGCAATAACCAGACGTGGAAGACTTAGTACCTTAATAGCTTGTTTATGGGTCAGCCTGGGCTCCTGTGCCCTGCACACATGGCCTCGGTCTGCAGTCTTGCAAGGAAACATCCCAGTCTGTTCAGTTTATTTTTCCTACCTATAAAAGAGAAGCTTAAAAAACACACAGCAGCAGGAGAAAAAAGCAGAATGATTTTTGGAGTTGCCTCTCTAGAAATACCTCTGCCTGCTACCTGCACTCATGCTTTGAGAGGAAAACTGCTCTGGAACCACTGATGTATTCTTGTCTTTTGTGAGGTGTAGGGGAAATCTGGGCATAAAATCCAGGGCACGACTGTGCATTAAGCAGCACCATTTTCACCTCTCTCTAACTCTCTGTGCTGCAGCAGATTCTTTCTTCATCATTGCTTTAAGTTAAAGGAGAAACTCCTTAACTATTTCTCTTGACATTTGGCTTAAAAGATTTTTTTTTTAACAGTTATTGCTATATATGCTTCACTTTTCTGTTTTGTTCCCTTTCTCCCAATTATTTTGAAAAGATTTGCCATGCCCACATTCACTTCATATTTCTGGCATTTTGGGATTTCAAACTTGAAAATATGTCTCAAATACCAGCATGAGTTTCAGACAATGAAATCATTAGCTTGAAGGAAAAAGAAAAAGCCTAAGCTGTCCATCAGCAGTTATGTTGACTATGTGACAGAATGCATAGACCTTGTTATCCAGGAAAGGAAATTTTTTTTTTTTAAATAACCAGAATGGCATTTATTAAAAAGATAAGAAAAGGGATTAATAAAATATAGTTGAAGCATTCTCAGAACAGTGATGAACCAGTGAAACGTTTTCAGTGTTCTGATCAAGAATAATGTAGAGTGTTCAGGGTGTAAAGGTAACACAGCTAAGGGGATATTTGTCCAAGAAAGTACTTAGTTTGAAGACAGTATTTCTGAAAGTCTGTTTGGTGTTATAATTGCTTCAGGCTTCTAATTATTTTATAGCTTAAGTGAAATTACTTCTTCAGAGGAAAACATTGGTTTCTTTTACATCTTTACTATGGTGTAATTTAAGAACAGGTAAAACTGAGCATCAAATAAAAATAAAAAAATTTAACACAATTAGATTCTGATCCACAGCAGTATTCAAACCTAACTTTTTATATCTGAGGAATTTCATTATCTCCATTGTTAGTGGTGTCTCAGCTGTGTTGTTTATATTACCTACAACCATATACTACTACTCCACATCAAAACAGATGATTTTATGAAGAAGAAAAAAGCTTTATTTTTATGCAATTAAAAAAAAATAAATCTGAAATAATAAAAATGCTCCTCATTTTTCTCTGGATATAAGCCTATACAGAATTGCTATGGCATACAAGAGCATCTCAATCTGTGTTGCTGCACTAAAGAGCAATCAGAGTAGTGCTTTGTCTTCTTGTCTAAGGTTAGAAACAATTGTGATTACCTTATCCTCTTTCATTTCATATAATTCTCCTCCAGGAGAAGAAGCAAGGAGGGCTGGCATACCTATTGCTCAAAACAGATAGATGTCTCTGCTATTATTACAAGCTTAATCATAATTCAGTTCCTTGCAGTGTGATTGTGTCTTATGCTGGATCTACTGAAACTGCAGATACAGTGAAAGAAAGCAGGAAAAAATATTAACTATGTTTCGCAGATCAGTTGGTGTCAATAAATATCCAGACTTTTTTACATGACTGAGCCAATTTTATTTATGTTTTTATTAAATGCCAGAAGCAAAGGACATTCTGAGTGCAAAATATTGTAAACTGTGAAAAATAAAGGTGACTTGGCTGTATGGTCAGTTTCCTCAAGCCACTCATTATTAGCCCTGCACTCCTTGTGACCTTTCCCAGCCCTCTCCTGAGCAGAGATGTGACTACAACAGGAGGTCAGATGCTTCTTCGTTACTCTCAGTCTCCACTCGAATGCTTATTTTTGGCTGTAGAGTGAATCACTTTGGGAGTGAAGGATTATTATGCTAGAAAGCAATCATTAAGGAAAAATAAGGTAGGCTACACCATTGTGTAGGGTATAAGGATCTGGGTGCATATAGTGCAGTCTCTTGGCAGCTGAGATGGTGTATCTCCTTTTAAAATTTGCCTGCTGCAGGCATTTAAACCTTCGGCTACAAAATCTCAGGTACACGGGAGCAGAGGATGCTACACGGGGATCTAATGGTCTTTTGAGAAATGTGCTGAGGGGATATGGCCCCTTTTGAAACACATTTTTACCAACATATGCTCACACTACATATGCCACAACCCCACTATTTTGGGTATGACTGTGCAGGATAGACAACTGTGCTTTATAGTCACACACAGTGACATGCAAACATGGTAGGTGGGCTGGGATGATTGCCCTCCTTCCTGAATAGTGATGTCTCTTACTGGTACATCCAGCCCTGCTCACTGTTGCTCTTCTGTGTGTGCACATGAAGCCCTTTGTGATAAAGACTCTCTTTTTTCTTGTTCTTCTGCATAGTAGCCAGCCCTCTGCTAGGATGTGAGGTGATGCAAAGCCTTATATTTTCTAGATCTGATGGGAATGGATCCACAACCTTGGTCTGAGTTGTTGAAATGCTGAATTATGGATGAATTATTGCAAGGCAAGAGGGGAAGGCATTGCAGATCATCTGGGAAAGACTGTGACTAGCATAAAACCACTGGATTAGTAAACTGGACAGGGTCACCAGGCTGGAGTTATATCCTCCTGACACTAGGCATTCAGGCAGAAAGCAACATAGTGAAAACAGTTCTTAAAAGAACTCTTAAGATTTACTGAAGACATTTGTCATTTTTAGAATAAAAAGAAGAGATTTGCGCATTACTGGCCAAAGCAAGTAAAGTATTGCTGCCACCCTGCCCTACTCTTTTCTTACTGCATTCATCTCCTTTGTCTTCTATTTAACTAGAGTCCATGATTATACCTTCCTGTTAAAACAGGAATAAGATAGAAGTTCCAGTGAATTTAGCAGATGCTTAGAAAGAACTTCAGAGCAAGAAGCATGATCAGGATTTTGAAAGAACTGCAAATGAATTTATCCTAACACATAACTCCAACTGCTTTCTGCTGGGAAATGGTCACTTTCCCATTGTCTTATTCAAGGCAATACTTGCGAAGGATAAGCGCTAAATTCATCTCGATTTTGTAAAGCTTAATTGTGTGTCTTGTTACTACTCCTCCCTAAAAGTCTATATGGTAGCTTTATACTGACTATGAAAGGAAAAGTCACTTAAGGCAAACTGGATAGGGAGCAACAGAATAAAATGCACATATATGGCTTAGCTGCATTTTTTTACCATTATCATCTCTTGTTGCTATGGAGAGACAGATTTTATATATGTGCCAACAAAATCAGGTTATTCAGTGCCAAGCTACCAACTACTGCAGAGATTTCAAAGATAAGTGGCAGAAGTTTCTCTCCTAAAAGGGGGGTTTTGAAGGACAGAAGACATTCATCTCTATTTGTCAATTAAAGTTTTGCTCAGTCATTTGAAACCACTAGATTTTTGGCACACCTAACATAATTAACTCCACCTGGAGCAATTATAATGAAGTCAACACAACACAGAACTCTCACATTTGTGATATAATATAGCTATTGTGGTGCTGATTTTTTTTAAAATTTGATAACATATTTTAGCAGATGCCAAATATTAGATCTCTTCTCTTCTTCTTTTGGCAGTGTTTGGGAAAACGAAGACAAAAACAAACAAAAAAACCCAAACAAACAAACAAACAAAAAAGGCAACAAGGAAGACTACCACAGAAAAAAGTGAAAAGCAGTAAAAGACTACCTAAGAAAAGTTAGTCAGAGTATTAAGAAGTCACTGATCACATGCTCTGATCTGATGAAATTTTATGGGCCATTTCTTAAAATGTGGGTTTCAGCCTTAAGGCTCATCTTTTCAAACTTCCTTCACACCTTTAGAATGGAAGAGGTTATTTTTGAGAAAAAAATTCTCCTAAGACTTGAGTTGCACAGTGCAGAAATAAAAAAATAAATTAAAAACTACCTTAAGTGCTACTAGCCCCCCAAGAGTTATGGTAGCTGGCAACCCTCCTGCCACAATAGCTGCTAAAGATGAAGCACCTGGCAAATACCATCAACAGAAACAAAATGTAGTGTTAACACAGATCCAATGTCAAGTATTCCCTGGATTTCATGAAGTTGGCAAGAAATGGACTCAGGTGCACTGGAGTTTGTGGAGACAACAGACTGCCAGAAGCACACAAGCCTGTTTTGTAGGCAGTGTTAATTTAAAAGATGTTAGCAAAAGCAAAAAATAGCACATTCTACCTTGTTCTCTGCCTCAGCCATAAAATACAGATTTATTCCTAACAGCATTTGCTTTTATAAGTACAGCTCTGATTTGGGATCAGTTAGGAAAATGCATTTAACAAGGGGCACAAAGAATGTTATTCAGCATTTCAACAAGCACCACAGTGATCTAATCTCCTGCCAGAGTCCTGCTCCAACAAAGCCACCCGGTTCACAGCCTTCCAACCCTGCATCTTGTGATCCCATCTGCTATGAGTCTGAGCCACACCATTGCTTGCTAAAAGCTCATGCTGACCCAATGAGCATACCTAGAGCTGTCTGGAATGCAGAAGAAATCCTACCAAGCATATAACACTGCTCATTAAGCACAAAGGAGTTTGGCTACCTGCATCATATTTACTAAGGCTCCACCAAGATCCTTGGAAGTCTGAGTGGCTGGGGTGAAGTACTACTGTTGCACCAGGACAGTTGAAATATCCACAGCAGTTCCTTGCTTATCAAAACTAAAATTCACTTTTTTTTTTTCCTTATATTTTGTCTTGATCTCACTCCTTGTTTTCATGAGAGCAAACACCCCTCCCGAGGAAGAGCTGGTATCACCAGAAGAAAGCAGGGAGCAAGTGACATCAAAGGAAGCTGTGCTCATTCCTCTGTCCCAGAAAGGATGGCAATCACCATTTTCGTTAATACCAAGGCTGAACCAAGACATTTAAATAAAAAAGCTTGATTTGGAACAAAAACAGACCTGAAACCAGATGTAGGAGCCTGAAGTATGCCCTTGATAGACATCAGATTAAAGAGGTATATTTTCCTTATCAGTTTTTCCAACTGACTACTGCGTTAAATATACCTGTTGTTTTCTGACATTCATGTGAGCTGTCATCTCAGACATGTATTTCAGTAGAATTACCAGCTCAATATTCAGAACTGCTTTACCATAGTGTGCATCTGAATGCATACTTGAATTCTAAACAGGTAAACATTTAATAAAAAAAATCTCCACCATAAGAAGTAGAACGACAGCAAACAAAAAACCAAGAATCAAATCCCCAAGCTGTCCTCATAAATCCCCTCAAGCTCTATAATGACCTGGTGGGCGATCAGCAGTTACGTGACGTGCATTTGACAGCTCAATCTAGTGCCTGCTGGACCACACTACTTCAAGTAGGTTTCCACTCCGTCCACAACTGTGGCTTCCTGTCTTTGTGCAGCTGCAGTGACTCCTGCATTCCCAGCACCCCTCTGAGCATCTCTCTAGATCCCTGCACCTCAATCCAGAGGGCTGCAGTCCTCTGACCCCCAGGGAGCTGCTTCCTACTCTCAGCCCCACAGCACTATAAGGACTACCTGAAGGCAGGGGGAACAGGGCATTGTAGCTGCTCTCCTCTGGAGGTACATCCACGGCACAGACAGAGACAATGCCACAATGGGAAATAAAGCACAGATGGAGAGCGTACAGAAAAGATTGTCTTGCTCAGATAGAAATTACGGACTTGATGCAGGAATCAGTGGGTGAGATTCTGTGTCCTGTGTTATGCCGGAGCTCAGGCAAGATAAATGGTTCCATCTGGCCATTTTCTCTGTGAGCCTGTAATTGGGCACTTTGCTGGTGATTCAGAACATTCCTGTTGCAAAATCTCAAGATCTCTCTTCCTTTTGAAAGAGAAGTCTTGTGCAAGAGCAAAGGCATCCTAGAATTACCAGAGGACACATTTTCATGGGTAAAGAAAAGACTCTAAATCAAGAGTATATATAATATTTCCCATGGGGATTCCCCCATCCCATTCCCTGCTTCCACCATGTTTATCCAAGGCATAATTAGAGGAAGTGATACATATTGGATTGAATTGGTATCTCCAGGGGAACTGAATGACTCTGAAGATCAGAACCTTTTGTATGAAAACATTTTTGTATTTTATACGAGAATTTTGTACTCTAAAAGTTATTTTTTCATTACCCAGTGGGACAGGAGCATTAGCTATAAAATTCTTCTGTGGATGTGGTTGAGAGAGAACCTTGTTTTAAAGCCTTTGAAGTATGTGAACACATCTCCTCAACAAACCCATTTACACTTGTTTCAGGGTGCAAAAGTAATGTACTACAGGGCCTGAAGATCCCCTTCAGACTTGGCTGACTGAGGAAATACACATCTTTATACATGATCTGTTTGGGATACCCCTCTAGGGGATCTAAAAATCAAGACCTGCTGTGTAATTCTAATGTCTAATTTCAGAACATATTTGGTCCACATCCATCAGGCACAACATTGTGGAATTCCTCACACCCACCACACATTAAAGAACATTCCAGTCTCTGGGACTCACAGGGTGGGGGCAGTGGCTAATGAGAATTGGGTTGATAATTGCCATTGGATTTGCATTTTAACAATTGGGGTAGCTATTGATAGCTGTATGATTACTCATTTTATTGCTTCTGCTATTTCAATCTTTCCTCCTATTGTCCACTATCTTCAGCAACCCCATGGACAACCCATGTGAACTGGGGAAAAGTCCCTGGAAAACAGCGTTGGAGCCATTGCGTGGTGTAAGGACTTGAAGATTACAGTTGTCTGTCTGGAGCCTCGTTACCACAGAAGGACTTTGCACTGAAAGAAGCACAGAATGGAGCAACAAGACCCACTGGCTCTGGGCTTGGCAAGGTCTGGCATCTCCTGGGTAATGCACCCAGGCAAGGGTTCCCTCTGTGGCAAATTATGTGGGACAGCAACTGCTCCTATGCATATCACTGGTGAAACAAATATCACCCCAGGGTTTTGTCCAAGTGTCATCTCAGCCCTAGGGAGAGGCAAACAAAGTTGGGGGAGAATGTATCACAGAAAGTGGACATGAAGAATCCACAAGGAAAGCCAACTCGGCAACTGTGCTGAAGTCAGCTCGGGCTGGATAAAGGTAACTCTGGCACCAATTCATAACCCACCCGCTCAAAAGAAGAGAAAGACTGAGCATTGGCCTAAACAGCATTAAAAGCAAGGGAATCATTTAAGCAATAGAATAAGAGAACTGTATAGCCAAGAAGCGTTAATTCTTT
Organism: Trochalopteron elliotii; assembly: GCA_024734555.1. Lineage (NCBI taxonomy): Eukaryota > Metazoa > Chordata > Aves > Passeriformes > Leiothrichidae > Trochalopteron > Trochalopteron elliotii. Next base: position 2,866,656 of record JANPWX010000135.1, on the reverse strand, counting down.
TGTTTGTAAAAATGTACATATAATGAAAAGTATTGAACAATCTAGGAATCTTCACCACCAAGAAGCCCAAGGTGAAGGACTAACTGGAGGCCACTGGGTCCATGGGTGGTGCCTATCTCTCTCCCTCCCTCTCTCCCTCCACTCCTCTTTTCTATTCTTTTCTATCTCTCTACCTCATATTCACTATTAAATAAAATTTGTACTATTGACTTCAGCATATGGTCTTATTTGCACCTTAATTTGGGCAGAGGTATCTCTCGATAATCAGATGTTAACACTTTCTCTGGGCTGCACACCCTGATAAGTGACTAGCAATTGAGCCACAGGATGGAAGACTTTCTGAAAATCCAACCTGGTTGCTTCAAATGAGCCCTCCAGGCTGCAAAACACATGCAACAAGGCTCAACAAACCCAGAATGAACACAACACGCTCAGCTACTTTTACATTTCTCTTCTCTGACACAAACCTCTGCTGAATACGTTGGGTAAGAAAGTATACAAAAAATTTTGTCTGTATTGCATCTGAGGTTCTCTCTTACAGGCCTGATTGACACCTTTACAACACATAAACCAGTTTCACAACCGCTCCTTGATCAAGTCAGAAATGTGACCATATCTCACTGTTTGGCCTTGGCTCCGTCCTGGCAACCAGGCTCACAGAACACTGAAAGAGGTGTTGCCAAGGGAGGAGAGCAGCAGCAGTAATGTGGAAGAGAACTCAGCTGCTCTTCCTTGCTGTCCAGGGAGACAGTGCAAGCATGAAGCTCCAGAAAGGAGGTTGTTTGATCCACTCCCCTCCTAAAAGCATTTTCAGACATGGCTGGTTAAACTTCCCTAGAAGCAATGTCCTGAAATCAGGCAGAGTAAAGGAAATACAGTTGGTGGGAGCATGAAAGGTAGAGGGAAAAAAAAGCAGTGTTTCTTGCATTGAAATGGAAGTCTTTCCCTCAGATATAAAAGTAGTATCATAAAAACTCACAATGAATATTGTTTATATACAGCACATAAACTTGACTAATGCTCCAGGAAAAAAAAAAAAAAGACCTTTTCACCCCTGTGGATCTTTCATACCCTCTGATCTCACCTATGGTCAAACTGCTTGACTCTTCTCTACAGAAAAAAAATCACAGCTTTAACAAGACCAACAAGACTATACTGAGATCAGGAACAGCCTGGAGCTTACTGTAACAATGTGTTTACACAAGATGTGCTTAAAAAATACTGGCTGCCATGGGTAACAAAAATGCATAACATTTCTGCAATCTCCTCTAGTATCTCCTCACTTGGACACTTGCACTCCTGTCCTCTGTGGAAGTTCAGCACTGTGCCACTGAAACACATTACACTATTCAGCAATCAAAAAACAGAGTGGCAGAGAATAACAAAGTCACTGCTTTCAATGCTGAGTCAGATCACCACATTAAAAAAGAAAAAATCACTAATATGACCAAGAGTGCGGACAGGACAAAAGCCATGTTTAAAATTAAGATAGAAAGAGCAACCTAGCCTGGTAGAAAGCACTCAGGAACAGCTCAGAAGTCTCCATCGTCATTAAGGTGCATTTCAGAGTACAAATTAATTAGCAGGAGGCTTTCAGAAGAGAATTGAATCCTTTATTGGCAGTTCTCAATGTGAAAGCCCTGTCACCATGGCTGAGAAAGTGACTCAGAAATGAAAATGAGAAAGTGACAGAGAGCTGCCACAATATCCAACTTCCCCTCCAACACCAACCCATCAAGCCATTCAGCCAGCAAATTCTGCTTTTAAATGTTATTGGTCACATACCATTATGTAACTAATATCGTGTCATATTACTCCAAGCTGTGCCCTGCTGTACACCTAAGTGACAGAGCATCTCTTAGTGTAATGTGGGGTGGAACAAATGCAGGAAAAAAAGATACAGATTTTATGGGTAGCATGGTTGCTACCAATTTACAGACTGATTATCCAAACTGATTCATATTTTTATTTTTAATATGATTACATTTCCTGCTACCTTCACCCTCCTCCACATTTTCCCCTTACAGCTCAGATGCTTTTTTTTTTTTTAATTCACCAAACAGATGCAAAAGCTGATATTTCTCTGCCTACATTTTTCTTGCAAAAACCCTGCAACCTTGTGCTTAATGAGGAGGAGTTTTAATAGACAGATAGAGAGGTTAAATTGGCTAACAGAGAAAAAAAAAAAACTGGATAAGAAAAAGATCAGGTTTCCACAGAAACAGAGCCACATCCTATAATATTCTTGCCTTTGTGCATTTATTTATTTATTTATTCATTTCAGCAATGTCTGTTTCTAAGCAATAGGTTACAATAATGTCCAGGAATTCAGAGTTGAGAAAACTCTGCTTTTAATACAAGACCAGATCTTCAGCTGCTATAAATCAGAACAGCTTTGCTGAAGTCAGCATTGCTAATGGCATTAGCATGATTTATACCACTTAAGGATTTGGCCCAAGTGCTCCACTGAGAAATTAAATGTATAAATAAATAAGTCAGAAGGCTTGCACAGAAGGGAAGCCACCAGAAACCACCGCATGGGAGTTTGCACATAGATGCTCTCCTTTGTGATGGCTTTTAGAAAGCAAAGTTTTTATGTAGGTCCCCTGCTTGTAGGAGGAGAGTGAGGGAAGGTGGACACCTCAGCCTGCAAATAGAAAAGCAGAAGGCATGTCTAATTAGCCACACAAAGGATAGCACAGGGTTCACACCTTCATTTTCCATCCTGACCCTAAAACTCTTCTGAAGAAGAAGAAAATGGAATTAGAATTTAGAATTTTACTAAGAGAATTTAGAATTTTAAAGATATGTTGACAGAAGTAATTTTCAGCTACCCATTAATCACTCAGCTGCACATGTATTCCTTTCCAAACATTTAATGGTGTGATAAGGAACTTCATGAGGAACAATGTGTTAGTGTTTTACCTGGAATTCAGGGCAACACTGCATTTGGCAGATGAACTCAGAAGAGACTTTGGAAACTGCAGCACTGTTGTGCGAACTAGTTCAGTGGCATTTTAAATTTTCTCTTGCATAGCTAAAATAAAAACAAAATCCAGTTTTCCTAGAATTAAAGAGAAGCAAAATCTGACACCAAAACTGTTTCCCACTGCCCACATTTGAAGCTGTGAAATGGATCTCCATGTGGAGTTTTAATAAACTAATAAACTGAAACCTAAGCCCAGATCTGCTGAAAAAAAAAAGATTTTTTGCAGCTTTTGAAACCTAGCTCCACATCTAAATGATCTAGTTCCAGCCTGTCTCCTGAGTTTGTGTGATCTATTTGACCACCTAGTCACCATCCTGATAGGTGTTCAAGAAATAACTGGAATGGCATTTAGTGCTATGACCTAATTGATAAGGTGGTGATTGGTCAAAGTGTGGACTCAATGATCTTGAAGGTCTTTTCCAACCTAAATAATTCTGTGATTCTCTGAAAGGAAGGAAAACCATTTCCTGCAGCTCCATAAAACAGAAACATACATCCAGGTAAAGGTATATAACCTTATGTTCTCAGTTGAGGGATCTTTTTTTCTGGAGCACCACAACTCCCCTCACTTTAGTGATAGCCACCTTTCAAGTATATCACTGCACCACTGCAGTAAAGACTCCAGAACACAATTAGGTGTATAACCCCAACTGTAAAAGAGCAGACAGCTCACCCCATCAGTCAGCCTGACTGCTCAATACAGTTTGGTGAGCCTGGCCACAGTGGAAGGTCAGCAGAGGTTCCAGTCATTCCTGCACTCCCAATACTCTGCCTGCCCCAGCTCCTCCAGCAGGGCCCAGCCATGCTCCCCTCACTGCCCAGCAGGCCAGCTGCCAGCACTCTTCTATGAACAAGCCCCTCTGCAGATCTCAGGTTCATTCATTTTAGTGCTTCCCTCTGAGGAGAAGGTGAAGTATTTCTAGCATGTGGCAACAAAGGCAGTGTCCACCAGGGAGGCCAGAGCAGCCAGGCAGAGGAGACACAATGCGGTGGCACCTCATCTAGAAATCAGAGAACTTGTAAGAACACTGCAAACCACGACCACAGCCACACACAGGCAGGACTCAACTTTTTTCCTGGCCACTTCCTCCCTGTGATCAAAGGCAACAAAGAATTGCCTTCAGCAGAAGAGGCGTGTGAAGGGCTTCCTATTGACTGGCTGCCTCAGCTGCTGTCTCCTGTTCTGCGTTTCATCACTTCAGGGGGGAGAGGAGGAGACAAGAGAGAGAGAAAAACCTGAAGAAACCCTTTCCATATCATTCTCTCATTAAAAGTTTGGACCACCATTGTAAAGCTGCATACTCTTTAAAAAAAAAAAAAAGCTGATAATATTAAACAGCAGGAGAAAAAAAAAATTACAAAATAATAGCAATATTAAAAAAATATATGTTTTATCCCAAGTCACACAAAATTATTCTGTTTGCACAACACAATACTTTTCCTTTGATCAAAGTCTTACCTGATTTCTATTTTACTTCAACCTTAGCCAAAAACCTTCTACTTTACTTCAACCTTGCAACTTTACCCAAACTTTTATCCAGCTCCAGCCTGTAACAGTCTTACCATCAATGTCTCACAATAAGCCATGAGAACTTTCTGGATTACCCCAAGTTCTCCTGAAAGTCAAGGATACAAAAAATTGAATTTTATTATCACCTGAGATTTTTTCCTTAATTTTATTTTTCAGTTGTCTCTGTCTATTGGGTCACAATAATTATAATAATATTTGCTCATTGTGCATGTGATTATATTCTTAGCAGCAGTACCTCCCTAAATGCTGACAAATCTATTTTGTATTATGACACTTCATATGTACTATGGAACATAAATTCCTACAGCAATTAAGGAACTAGAAGCAAAAAGTTTTTTCAAATGTTAGAAATGTAAGTACAAGCTTTTTGTCAATGAAAGCATGTAGATTGGCTGTAAACCTCTCTGAAGAAACTGTTTCTCAAATTTATAGTATCATAAGTCTACTTTTCAGAATCTCTGTTGATAGGATAGTGCACATCATTCTTCTCCTTAGAATCAATATTTTGATTATTTTGTGGGTTATAAGTGATGTGCAGTCATCATCTGTGTCACTAAACACACGTTGCTCATTCTTGCTTCTGAGATACCTTGAGTTCAATTTCCAGACAGTGCTCTTTGGTCAGCACGTCACATAGTAATGCTTGTACAGCATTGAAAACATTTGCCTTTAATGTGCTTATTTCTCTCGTAATCTTTGTTCAAAGATCTATTTAGGCTTGATTTTATTGACCTGTTTAAAAAAAGAAAAAGTGCTGCTAGGTGTGGGTCTTGCGGCTATGTTCTTGAAAAACTGTTTGCCTTATATCTACTTTGCATCTCTCAGCAGTTTTTATTGATATGTCCTGGTAAACTTTAAAAGTTACGCCAGTTCTGCAGGATTTTCTTCATCTTCACACAGTGCTGACAACCAGGCATGGTCCATAAGCTGTGAAATGTCCTGGTATTATCATTTATTAGCTGCAGCAGTCGCATCCCAACCACATGGCAAGAGGACATTTTCAGCTGCACTTGCAGTCTGTACCACGTCTCTCTTTCCTTATGTGGTTTCTGTATGGACTCACTGAACCACGCTAATGCCCAGAGAACAGATCCTACTGAACACTTTGCTCCATCTTTGAACGACAACATTTACCAAAAGAATCACAATATGTTCTGCATAAGTTCATTTTTTCTAAGATTCCATCAGGTATTTCTGCTCCCATAATGGCCATCTGGTCGTATGTCACTGGGGAAGGGTCAGTTTCAAAAGCATCACTCTGTTCTTCTTGAAATCACCATGCACTCACTGCCTTATCTTGGTTGCTCTCAGAAGGTCATCAATATCTCCTCCTTGGACTTGCTCTCCAGCAGTCAAATAAGTAGTTATTCAGCTCTTTCCAGGTCTAACCAGCTGTTCTCAAGCAGTTACAATGACATTTCTAGATATCATTGGCTGGTATTTCTAGAGAGATAGAAATCTGCTGAAATAAGAAATCATTCTTTTTATCATGTCTATTTTGTCATACAATGCTTCACTGCTCAGCAGAAAAGTAGTACCTTCTGACAATTCCAATTCAAGAATAAATCCTTTTGTAACACTTGAAGCAAGTCTGTATCTGGTGTTTTACCAGTTACTAATCTTTTTTTTAACAAGAGCACTTGTCTTCAAACAGAATGTCTACCATTTTTGTGATGCATGTGGGCATTTGGGAAGCTTTCTAGTATAGATATGGTTTTCTTATGGTACAGAAGTTCAATTTATCACTTGCAAAACAGATTCACAAAGGAGAATTCTGTTCCATTCTCTTGCTTAAATGTCCAAAATTATCCCATCATAATTAGACTATACCAATGTCAGAAATACAAAATTCTGGCACATTACACTACCAGCATTTTCCAGGTAACCATGCTTTTAGGTGGCAGAGTTATACTCCAAGACCATAGATGATTTGTGAAAATCAGTCATTACAGCAAACTCCATTGAAATGCACTTGGCAAGTATCCTCACAAGCATTGGATATTTGTGTGCTTCTATTCCAAGTGGGCAGATTTCAAAACTGGAAAGTGACAATGACTCTGGGCAGGTTTCAGTAGGCCAGTCTGCAAATTCATGCTCTGCGGTCACAGTGCATTGGCACCTGTATCTTCTGAAGTTGTGCAAATCCTTCAATTTCTTCCTTATGAATTTGGAAAAATGTCCACTGGCTCCCTCCTCTTCTCTGCTTATCTCCACAGATGCAACATTTTTTCTTCAAACCCCCAAGAATACACTGCATGTATTGTAAGCTGCACAAAAATTTAGCAGCTCAAGTAAATAAAAACAGTAGTAGCAGATGTACAAATGAAATGGTATCCAACTTCATTTCACCAACCATCTTCGAAAAGCAACTCATGCAGAAAGGTTATTGCACACAAAAAGACTGAGTTACATAGATAAATCTGTTTGACTCAGAATTAACAATCATTATCAAGCTGGTTAAGCACTGCTCGGTAAACACAGTTGGTCAAGAGCCTGGAGCCGTCAATTTTCACACCATGCACAGTGGGATCACGGCAGAGAACAGAAATGGAAAGGTATAGGCTCTTCTTTTCACCCAGACTTATGTGATTACTCTTTTCTATTCCTCCTGTGCAGATGCTTGGAAAGTAGTACAGAAGGGCAAGCTCTCACAAACTGAATATGCAAGAACAAATTATTTGATTTCTTTAAAGGGTGTAAAGGCCTTCTCACAACAGGGGATCCTTTGGGATTTTTTCCTGACCACTATTTATTGACTTCCTGGATAAAAATGTAACTCCTCCTTTTCTAGGTTCTGTTTTGGTATTAGAAAAAAGAAACTTGAAATACAACATCTTTAAATTGAAATACAAACACCCTCTTCAATGCTTAATGCAGTGGAACAGACCCAGTTTAAAGTGCAATCATATTCACCTTTCCTGAGGGCCCTCATGTGGATGGATGAACATTGCACTGACATAGCCAGTTCAGATCTTGCTTGTCTGGAATTGTTGAAAAACTGTGTCAAACAATCAAAGCACACTGAAACTTGATCACGGTAACCCAACAACTGCATGTGTAAATCAGCATGGAAACCCATCCACCATTATCTCAGCCTTCAGTGGCTGCATCTCTGCAAACACAGGACCAGGGTCAGAGGTAATGATTCATATGGCTCACCATGAGTTCTTTATGAATTAAACTACATATATTGTGATTGTATCTTTTTTCCAGTTCTTGCCTCTACAGGTGCTTTCTACACCTCAAGCATATTTTAACCCAGTTTAATTTTTCCAGAATTTTATCCTTCAGACTACCTGATTAGCTCTTACTCTCTTGAGCTATGGCTTCTCCTATTTCTTTTTGGGTTACAATGCACCACCATTGTCAACTGGGTATGCTCTTTCTATGCACAGAATGGTTTTGAATAAGGATCTCTCATCTAACCCACCAAAGGCACCTAACAGTAGCTAGTCAGCACTCTACACTCCTCCATTTTTGACCCACCATTTAAAAAAATTCTTGAAGTCTTCCATGTGCCATCAAAGAATCATAGAATGGTTTTTGGTTTCAAGGTACCTTAAAGATCATCTAGTTAAAACACCCCTGCCATGGGCAGGGACACCTTCCCACTAGACTCAGAGCCCCATCCAATCTGCCCTTAAACACTGCCAGGAATGGACATCTCCACTTGATGAGAATTAATTCTTTTTAGAGGAAACAGCTTCCTGCTTTTCTCTTGGTAACTGGAGTTCAGCCAGATCCAAAGTTTTACTGTGCTTTTTATCTTTCTTTGCAAATGGGCTGTGATTTTCCCCTAGCAGTCCATTCATTAAGTGCCTTTCCAAAAGGTGTATCTCTCCTGGCTCAGAGATGGCCATGAGCCAGGTCCAGGGCTGGCACAGCAGATTATGAAACATGGGAATCACTGTCCTGCCAGGGAGCATGGCAAAACCTGTACTAACATATCTTGTTAATACACATAGAAGCCTCTCTCCCAGGTTCTCCTTTCCTGTCCTAATATGTCACTTTGTCTTTTATTCCTTGCTGCTTCCTCTTCCTGCCCTTGGGAAATATCTTATTCTGACAGTTCCTATAACTATTTAATATCCTTGACCTTTAGTGTGAAGATTTTGGTAGAAGGGTTAGGTATCACCACCCACCCCAACTAGTGCTCTTTCCAGCAGTCCTCAGGGAAAGTGATGGCTCAGAATCTGTCCAAGATTCACAGATCTTGGGCTCCTCCCGTGGCCATTATCTTTTTTACTGTTGTGAAATACTTTAATCATCTTGAAGCCACAGCAACTGACAGATTGGATAAATTTATGCTTCCAGTTTCCCTTGGAACTCTGGGGCAGAGCTGCACAGATGTGCCCACTGCATGAGAAGTCCCCCACTGCCTTTTATTTGGTTTGAGTCTCATTCCATGCACTTTAGCTCTCCCACAGGCACAAACAATACACAATCAATTCTTACAGGATTTACTCAGTGCCTTTCAGGATTTTGCCATGTCTTTTCCAAACTGAAGAGTCCTAGTTTATTTAGTCATCTTTGCCCACCCCCATTGCCTTTGAATCCTTTCTAGTTCCACTACATTCTTCCTGAGACAAGGAGATGAGAAATGCATATGGTATTAGAGATAGGAGTGAACCAAGGTTATTTTCTGCTTTGTTCTCTAATCCTTTCTTGGCAATTCCTAACATTTTAATTGGTTTTCCACTTTAAAAAATTTGCTTATGATTTGAAGGATCTGTCAAAACTCTAAGATCTTGCTCCTGAGGGCAACAGTTAGCACAGAGCCCATAAACATATAGCCTGATTCTGGTCTTTTCCCTTTTTTTTCCTATATGCACATCTTTCCACAGTCTGCAGTGGCAGAGCTACAGCAGAAATAACATGGGAGTCACTGCACTTCTAACTCTCCATTTCTCCAGTGTGCACTTACAGCATCCTAAAAAGAGCCAGAAGTGGGGAGTGCTGCTCTCTGGCTCCAGCTGCAGAGTAAAACAAATGGACAAAACCCAACCATGGATTTACAGTAAAATGGGGTGAGGCCACAGACATGGGTGTCAAGACAATTCACATCCCATCTCCTTGTCTATCAGGTGAGACAAGAATGAGCAGATTACACCCACATTCTACAACTGCCTCAGAGTTCACCAATTTCTGTGTGGAAGATATAAAACAAACACATCAAAGACAACATTTTGACTCAAGAACAGCTTAAAGTCTTAGGAGACAAAGAAAGGAAAGAAAAAGCACATGGAGTGACCTTACAAGGATATGCAGCAAGCCAGAGCAAAACCAGCTCCACCCCTAAGCCATGTAAGAGTCATTTTTGCTGCCTACTCTAACCAGAACATAATAAAATATTAGGAAACTTGACTAACCACTTGTTCCTTTAAAAACAAAAAACTTAAGCTGGTAAATAACAAGAAAAGATTTCTACAGAGAGGTTGCTTTTCTGATCTTGCCGCTCAAACCTCCAGCCAAAGTCACCCAGAGGCAACCTCTGCTCTCATGTCCTGCTAGGAAAAGGATTGTCCAACACACAGCAAAACCACAGACCCTGAAAATGAATGGAAACTTTTCCTATAGGCAATAGGAGTGACAATAGAAAATTTGAGAAAAAAACAAACTTACAAATATTTGAGATACTCTTTTCATTTCATGGGCTTTTCGTTTATTTTTTTTCATTTTTCACTGCTCACCCTTCTCTCATCCCCTCCCTATCTTCCCCCACTTTAGTATACTTAGTAAAGCACCTGTGCCAAGCAACCTCAAGTGGAGCCATGGCAAAAAAATTTACAACGTGGAGGAGCCAAGAAAACATCTCCATTCTAAGCTGCATGCAGGCGTGGGTGGACTCAAGGTGTCATATCAGGCTGTTGAATAAAGTATGAGCGGACAATAGTGAATCAAAACCCTTTAAATGAATTGTTTTGTTTTCGCTCGCTGCCTGGTAGGTGCACCTGTGCTCCAGATGATATACATCTTTGTTTACCTGCTTAATATTCTGCACATGAGACACACCATAGAAAAATAAATAATAGGGAGGAAAGCAGGAGGAGAAAACAGATTTTTTTTTTAAGTGCCTTCAGAATTAAATCTTAAGGGTAAGGTCATGCACACAGGAGGCTGGAAAGACTGGGCAATTACCTGTGAGGCTTGCATAATAAATGGGACTAGAGGGTAGGACATGGGGGCACTGAAAACTGGGGGAAAGAAGCTGCATCTCACATGCTGCCAGGGGGACCACGGGTGTTTGATAGCGTGAGCAGGTGCAGGAGTGCTTCTTAGAGCCTAATGGGGAAAAAGGATCTGTCTGGTGTCTCTTGTGATTGCAATGCATTTCTCCCAAGATGCGGCTGAAATATATTGTTGCTTCTGTTGTCCTGATGCAGGTGAACATGCATAAAAGACTGTAAAACTAGTCAGCTATTTCACAGGCTGAAATCTCGGCAAAACAAGCTGGCATTGTATAGAGTGAAAGTAATAAAATAGGAGAGGGAGAGGGAAGAAGGGTTTCTGCAAACACGGGCTCCCTCATAACCAATGAATCCTTTTGTCCTCTTTTCTTTTGCTTGTGTGCTGTGTCAGGAATCAAACTGAACTGTACTTTCAGCAGCAGTTTCTGCTAGATGTGAGCAGTGAACTTGCCCTGCCCTCCAAGATAAAAGTTTAAAAAACTGAAATGAAAGCTGCTCCTAAGAGCACAAGCTGTTAGAGCAAACCAAACTGGAGCTGCTGATTGGTTTTCCCTTTAAGACATCACCATGGTATTTTTCAGTATGGCTTCATACCCTGAGGCCCTTGGACACTGGAGGGAGGGATCCTAATATTTTTCCTATTGACTTCAGCAAAGCCCTTCTCTGTATTAAACCTAGGAGTTTAGTTGGCTTCCAGAAGAGGTTAGAAAACTATTTCCAGTATGATTATCATTAAGCTGAAACTCAGCTCCTTTAAAAGCCTTATATAAGAGCAAGGTTTTTAGGCTTTGATTCCCTGTAGTCTCCATACTGAAAGCCAAAGTCTAACAGGGCAAGTGTAGGCACCAGTGTCACATGTGAGAAATCTATCCTGGGAATGAGGAAAAAACTGTCTACAGTTACAGGTCTTTGTTTTGATACACACTAAGATTTAAGATTTAATTAGTCCTATACCTAGACATCCCACCAAATCACTACTGCCAATCTGGTTTCTTTTTCTGGGACCCTGAATAAGCACCCAGCCACATCACCCCCAGCATCTTACGCCTTTTCAAGTGCTCACCCCTCAAGCAAAGGACTGGGTGAAAGCCACCAAACTGCCTAAATTAACTGCAGAGAGCCAAGGAAATATGACTGAGCCATACTCTACATTAGGGGCGGGTAATGTTTCTGACAATATAGAGGAAGAAAGATTTAGAAGTGATGAAGTTATCAGTGTTCACTGGGGAATGAATTGCATCGGAAGCTGTGCCCTTCAGCAATGTGCTGTGTTGAAACTGACATTGATAATTATAAAGCTGATCTATAGACTAACACAGTAGAAGTCACAAGCACCCTTACTGTATTCAAATGGTTGGTGCCAAGTACCAACCTTTATGTTCTCATCCACTAATTAAAGAGTCTTTTGTCAGCAAAGGACATTCAGTCTTTGGGAAGCTGCCTTCCATAGTTCCATAGATACATCCTGCCTTCCCCGGAAAAAGTTGGCATTAACACTAACGTTAGTGCAAAAAAATTACAGTACAGTAACAAAATATGGGGTCAGAGATGAGAGAGTTCATAGTAAGGATTTTCTCACTAACAAAATGAAAACTTCGATATTTCACTTCAGAGAGCAGGGCCCAACAAAAGTACATCCCCTCTTTATCACTTCAGTAGGCAGAGGCATTATTAAGGTCACTGAACTGTAAGGATGAGAGGCCAGAGGCCTGAAATTTTGCCTCTGAGTATTTAAAAACATAGGCTTTTAAGGGAGTACTAACTGGTAGTATCTGTATTGAAATACATATATTAAAAAAGGCAGAACAGAGAAGTAAGTTTTTAAAGAGAGACATAAAATGAACCCAAAACAAGAAAGCCCTTTCCACTTTGGAGCAATATGTGAAGATGTATTTCAAGCATCCCCAAGACTTTTCACTTCATTACATGATAATTTGTAAGGAAATCTGGAAATAATTGTCTTGGCTTTGGTGATGACTGAGCCTCTGGTACTGTCCAGCTGAAATTGTCTCCATACTTCCTTCCTTCTTGCTGTCTCTGGCAAGTTGTTTCCATACTTGTCCTATGACGCTTGCATTTTTCACTCTCCCAGTATTAACAAGAACATACAAAACACTCAGTAAAAAACCCTTCGAATCGTGTTGAAAGGCCTTCATTAAAATTCTATTAATATCTGTTTGTCTCACACTGTGAATAAATTGTTGACACGTCCACGTTCTTCTAAATAAAGCCAAAAATAAAGAACCATCTTTCTGAAAAACACTTGACATGTAAGAACAGCCAAGTTCTTGACGGAGCACACTATATTTTCACTAAGGGCTCCACTGTTGAATATTCTGGCAGCTTAAGATGTTCGTCTAAACAGTAAATGCCGCGATAATGGATGCAACATTTCACAATTTAGTTGGGATCTGCCTACACGAGACACAGTTGCTGAGAAATGGACAGATGGAAAAAAACAAAATATTTCTTCAGGCCCCTGACTTTCATTAGCTTTTCACTCCATAACCTTTAGAGTGAGATCATAAAACTCCAGATAGGTTGAAAAAGAATCCAAATTTTGTAAATATCCATGTATTTACAAGTTTTCTCCCTTTTCCCTGTCCCTCCTAGGTAGCAGAACTTCTGCCCCTGTGTTAGGGTAGAATATAAATGAAACCTAAGTGGCATTTTCCAGCAGCACTGACATATGCCTTTAATATTTTGCAGAGCAACAGGAAAACCTTCCCAAATCAACTACCCAACAGCTTCTTTGAAAAGGCCTATCTAAGCAGGAGAAACTGAATACTAGGCAGGTGAGTCAGAGGTCAGGAATCTTCTGTTTCACATCAGATGTAATGCTCTTCACAGAAATCTATATGTCACATAAGAGTCTTACTACAGTTTGAGCCATTCAAGAAACAGCACATCTTTCCGGTACTGAAGTTTGCACAAAAAAATTTCATTATTCCAGAGAAGTGGCATTTTGCTAGGCCAAATCAGAATCATGTGGCCTTAGTTAAGCAACAGGGCTTCCTCTTGTCCTTTCCAAACTTTTTTACATCTCCACTTCTTCATTTATCCTGTTATCCACTTAGGAGAAGTTCTGTTCCATATTTTTCTCCTTACCATTCTTTTTCTCCCTTCTCTTCTGTTCCACATAAGCTGCTAGTTTAGCATTTGTGGTGGTATCGGCCTAGCCTGTGATAGAGCTGTGGTGGTCCAAGACTGCTCCAAGAGGCCTTCATGTGGTTTTTTTTCAGCAGACATGAATAGATCTCAAGTCTGGTTATTTTTATTGCTCAGAAGCTCAGAGTATGGAGAGTCCCTGTGCAAACCCTCCTTCACTTATAAGCAACTGGTGCAGAGGTGTGGCAGATTTGAGATCAGCACTGGAAACTGCAGAGATAAAGCCAAGAAACTCTTTGCCAGAGATCAACATGAACCCTTTGAGGATACTTACTTCTGACCTTTACACTAACTTGAAGAATGTGTTCAGTGAAGTTCTTTCATAACACTGAGCTTTACAATTTAGATCACTAGTAGGACTTCAGTGCCAAGCCAGGGAAAATGTCACTTGCCCCATTTAACTGCTTGCCCCATTTCCATTGACCTGAAACAGCTTCAAATGCAGAATTTCCAGGACTCTGTGAATAAATCTCCTTAGTACTTTTAAAGCTGGTCAAATTTCTCCCTGTAAAACTAGGCACTGCACCTAATTTCTCAGATCTGGCAGGGCTCACTGTAAATATTTCTAGTCCATCCACACAGAGTAATTTACCCTTGGAGATATTTTTCCTCATCAATGAGTATACTGCTTCTTCTTTTCAGTGTTTCCAGATATGAATTGAAGGAACATAATGTTCCCAGAGTATTTCCCAGGAAGGTTCCCTTGCAGAGCAAAAGCGAGGGTGGAATCATGGCTTAAATCCTCCAATACATTGCAGCCAGAACAAAGTGAAAGCAAAGCAAAATACAACAAAAAATGGGAAACAAAATTTACACCTGATGCTTTCAGCATTACAGTGGCCAGAAAAAGCAATGGGGTGGGATTTTTATGAACCTCACAATGGTGTGGCAAGCTGCAAAATAAGGGGAGGGTATTTTGTCAGGAATGTAGTCACCATGGCGCTGTTCCCCAGTGAAGCAGCCAAAACGCTTGCCCACACAAGAGAAAGGTACTTCAAGTCTGCTTTGAGCTGGGTTAATCCATGTATGCAGGTGCCTTGTAGCACAGGACAGACACTTCACAAACTAGCCCTGCCTGAAAGCTGCAGAAAAACAGGCACATAACAACAGAAAAACATTGAGCAGAGAGAGAGAAAAGCATTAACACTATTTCTAGGTACATGAGCAAACCAAACATTTTTCTCTGTTTCATTACACTTGAACACAAAGAGAGGGATCCCGTGAATCACTCCAAGCACCTCCTCCTGTGGTGCCTGAGGGCCACAGCACCAGACAGAACTGAGCCAAAGAAACACCCATTAAAAGAAACCTACTCATTAAATCTTCATGCTCATAGTGATTTAACCTCAGAGCCTTGTAAGACAACCATTTCAGGACATTATTTTCATGTTTCTCCACCAGGTCCACTATATTCCCTCTTATTATTTTTGCAAACACAACTAGTATTTTGTATTCTCCAGTTCATTCATTCTTAATGTTTGTGATTCCTCTTATAAAGCTTGGAAATAGCACTTCTTCCTCAAAAGATTTTGTCTTTTTCCACTTGGCCAGTAATATTTCTGATGTCATGTGGTGGAAGCCAAGACAGCTTTGGTTTGTTTGCTTCTTTGTTTATGCACTGGCATCCCTGATCTGCCTTTCCTGTAGATATCAAATGAAATGAGAACCATTAACATCTCTGGTGCAGGACACCGAAAAGGTATGTATGGCCTCATCTCAGGAAAAGATGAGAATTTTGTCCTTTATCCTAATGTCTTCCTTACATCAGAAGGTGAAGGAGACAGATTCATCTCGCCTAACATCAGTACACACACATGCAATTTAGGATTTCCTTTGTAGACACAGAAAGTAAAAGGCTCTCGCCTCTTATCATGCTTTATACCATGCTCCATCTTCTCCCATGAGAATAGCCATGATATTGAAACGTGGCCTCTTTCTATTCACAGCAGCAGTCAAGGCTGACTGCTCAGACGTAAATGGTTATTTCATACTCACAGAGTTATGTGAGGTGAAGTCCAGCCAATGCATCTTGATCACATAAAGAACACGGAGTGCTAGAAGAAAAACAAGGGTTCTCTTGTGAAGAAAGTTAGTATTTTCAGTTTGTATCTTCTGAAACAGCAAGATGACAAATGGAGATGGCACCCTGTAAGCTTTATATTTCCACTATTTTTGATGCTGGGAGCTCAGCTGATGAAAGAACAGAAGTGGCTGAATTTGTATCACTACATTCTTGGACCTTCACTGTCCCCTGTTACACAGCTGTTCACAAAAAGTTCAAAAATTACAATTATTTTTAAAAAGGAAGGATTTTGTACTTTTCTCTGCTGGTGCAAAATACAAGACAGCAAGGACCCAGGCACTGGAGTTTAAATCCCTGCAGTTCTCCAGAAAATGATCTGGACTAGCACCTGTGATTTCCAGAGGCATGGAACTGTCCTGACTTTCAGCTGGCCTTGACAGCTTGGACATAGTCCTGACAGTTTCCTGCTGCAAACTCAGCCAAGGAGGGGGTAGCAGAGGTGCACAGATTTCTTATTGCCTTTTTAGTGGTGTTATTCCCATATCAGTTTAGTCAATTTTCCTGTTTATTCACCTTGATTATATTCTGCTCAATGCAGGAGAAATCACTCTAGGTTCAGATATCTCATGTAAATGCATAGCTTACATTTTTATTTTCGGTGTGGACAGCTTACATCTCTGTAAAATGCCAATGACTACCTCATGCTGGAGGATACTGGTTTTTTGCAGTAACTTTCTTCAGAGAAATAGATTCATTTCCAGTTTAGTGAACTGAAAGGATCAGGCCGTGTGGATGCAATACAAGCAGAGAAGGGGGTTGGTGACCTCATTTCCTTATTTTCAGTGGAACTGCATCTATGCTGTTCCCTAAAACTGCACAAATGTAAACGAGGTGTGAACTGCTTTCACATCTCATTTAGGTAACAGATGAGGCATGAAATGTGTTTCAGGGGCACAAGGCTTGTGACAATGAAGGACTCCCTTTATCACACACAAGAACCCTTTCTCAGAGCACTGGACTAGCTCTGAAAGAATGTATGAAGAGGAGAGATATCATCAAGAAATGGCACCTTGTCTGCTTTTACTAGCTTTCAAAATATTTTGGATAGTAAATCGAAGTTCCTGAGGTTCCTCTGTCATTACAAAGTTTGATTCGTTTTCCTTTTCCCACAAAATAAGTCATCACCAGATTGTACCAAACAATGAAAATAAATAAGTGAGTAAACATAGTCTCTGCTCCTAGAAATGAGCTTCTGAGCCAGAATGCAGATTCACTTCTCTTGAAGAACATGAATCTAAAGTAAGAAATAGTCTTCATTTGTTTTTCAAAAAAATACAGGTTGCAAGAATGTTCTTGCCAATCACACAGTGCATGTAACATCACAGGGCTTTTTTTTTATTTCTGAAAGAAGTACAGATAAGGTAGAGGAAAGTTAACTCAGGTTTAAGGTAAACGAACACAGCTAGGAAAAAGTTGGGAAAATGTGAAGAAAAAAAGCCAAAGTCATCATAAAACAAAAAAGTTAAACATAAAAATGCATTCTAAATTAGAGAAACTCTGCGATGAACTATGCAACCCATGGAGAGATATTCACCTCCTTGATATCAGGTGAGCATAGAAGGATATTTGCTGGCAGAGAGTCAGAGGAAAATCTAAAACGTATTTTGATGCCAGTGGCACAGTTGAAAAGTTCAGCAAAGGACACAGTCATGAGGAGAACTTCACATGCTAAGGGCAGCAGAAATGTAGACATCCAAGAGCAGAGCAAAGCAAAGCAAAGGAAAACTTCCTTCGCATCACAATGATAAAGAGTTCAAAAATGTTCTGATTTTTGTAAAAACCCACCAAAAGTCACTTCAGATGTCTTCAGCATTTATAGCTTTTATCACAGAAAAAGTTTGAGTATACCTGTTCAGAATTTGAAGTACTTCTTTTTGAATTTTCTATCACTGTGGAACTACTAAAAAAACCAAAACAAACTCATTTTTGCTCAATTAAGCACAATTCCCTTGACTGACATTACAACTTTTATAAACATTAGAAATTAATTTAAAATTAATTATTCTTTTTTCATCAATAAAAATTATTTCTTAGGAAGCACTGCTCATGGACAGTGCTCCAAGATTTGTCTTACAGTTTCTTGCAGCGTCCTTTTTTAAATTCAGGTAGAGCACATCAGGTACACATGGAAATTGTACCTGAATGTACCTGTACTGATGAATAATGGCTTTACAATACTGAAATAATAGCCTGAAGAACCAAATACTTCAGCCATTACTTAGGCGAAGCTCTCACTAATTTGAGACTGAAAGGGAAATCTACTTGAATAAAACCTGCAAGATCAGGCCAAAAACTGCTAATAAATGAAAAGGAAAAGACTGAATGGAGAAACAAGTAAAGGGTTCAGAGCTCTGGCCAGTGCAGAAATGACCTGGAGGAACATTGCTAATGATTCAGAGAAGTCATTGCAAACATTTTTCTTCTTGTGCATCTCCCTCAAATTTAGGAAGCATTTGGGTGTTGTTCTTTATCATAAACATTCTCCCCTCGCTCTGTTCAATCTAATTGGTACATGCCCGGTCTCCTGGATGATCACCAGCATTCCCTCAATTAAATTTTTATAAAACTCTTGCCTAGCTCTCATTTTCAAGGCTGCAGATTGCCTGCATATTAGCTTAGCACTGCTCCTACTTCTCTTCTCAACCCTTCTTCAACACCTATTCCTCCATCCTTTTCCGACTCTTTTCTTAGGTTCCCTCATTGTTCTCTCTGAATGTCCTTTCTCTATCTTTAGCTGGAAAAAACCTGTTTTGCACTCAGCTGTGCCCCACAGAATCCACATGCAGCCAAGAACTGCCAACAGACACCCACAGACTGCCACCCACATGCTCCTAATTCATACCCAGCCATCGAGATCCCTTCAAAGTAGGTCTGCTGCCAATTAATCTCACTCTCAAAGGTGACTGTCGTGACATGGCATGTCAGCAGTCCTCTGGCATTCATCCTCTTTTCATCTCTGCATAGAAATGTATTCAGAGGAACATAGTCCTTATCTGTCCTTTGCAGTTGTTTTTCCTCTAGAGCCATTTAGCGTTTTACTCACCTTCCCGGATGAGCATCCCAAGGACAGTAGAGACCCTGGGCTTTACACTGTATCTTCAAACCACACAGTAGAAATGTCAGTCTGTGTGCTTCTGCCTCTCCTTTTCCTGTAAATGAGTTCATCTGTCTAGATAAATGGCAACAATCTGCAGATGCTCTCAGAAAGATCACAGCCTCAAAGATAAAAGGTACAGTAAATAAGCCTTTTGTAGATAACCATTGTCTCAATTCATCATTTGACTGACTCAGTAATTAAACTTATTTGTTAACAGGCTGGAAAGACTAGAGGGTCCTTTAAGTCTTACTGTGGAGCACTCAAGGAACTTCAAAATATCATCTCTCCTAGCAATTTTTTTCTTTTCCTACCAGCATTGCTTTTTTTGTTGCATCTTCTGCAAGGTCATCAACTGACAAGTGCCAACTGGGCAGCCTGTTGGCAGAAGCAAGTAAGCCAAAATAACAGAGTAATTTCTCTCCATAACACCTGATAGATATACTTCTCTCTTACTAGGACCTGTACATACTGCTGACCTGATCAATTAGCCAGTATGGTTTCAGGGGTCAGACAAAGATCAAGATTTTATCATGGTCCTTTCTCTCTTGCTTCAGTGACCAAACAGGTCCTGCTGCAATTCTCTCAGCACAGCACGTGCCAACTCTGAGTAGCTGTGTTTTAATCTGATAGAGAGATGTCAGGATGGCATTTCTCTGTCAATGGAATATGGGGATGAATAGCTTTTAAGCAGATATTCACCGCCATTCAATGTTTTACATATTTTATTTAATGGCCTAGAAAATATGCTTTTTAGCATATAGGACTGGAGAATTAATGCTTGATGACTACATTGTTGCTACAAGTTAATGCAGTGGCAAAATAGAGCACCTTCCCTGAGCATCTAATGAACAAATACCATTGCAAAAGTACCACTTATCCTCTATTAGAGTAAGAGCAAAGATACTGTGCTAATACTCCGTTATTTGTATTTAAAGAAATGTACAGCATAGACAATCATCCTATCAAATAAATCTATTGGTGCAGCAGAGTGCAAGTTTTTCAATGAATTGTTACTTACCTGCAGCTTTTTGATCTTTTGAGGTGTGTTTGCATGAGGTGCTGATTCAAGGAGTCAGTGAGCTTCAACGGCATTCAGCACACCTCAGAAATGTGATCTCACAGGTGTCCCTGCTCTGTGTTTCAGTCAGTCAGAGACCACTTTATACATAACAAAGACCATGACTGAGAAACGGGAAGTATTACAGTTCTGCACACACCTTTTCAGAAAACCTGATTCATCTTGTTAAATAGTACACCTGAATGCTGATCAGGAATCCTGCCTTGAATTCAGAATTAAAAAATAAAACTAACTAACAGTCAAAAAAAGACAGATTCTTTTTATTCCAAAGTGTTTAATTGATTATCAAACATAAACCTTAAATGAGAAATACTCTCGTTAATCTCATTTTACGATTTTCAGATTTTTCTTCCTACCACACATATCATTTCTTTTTCTTTCCCTGCTTTTCTCCCCTGGACCTCTGAGGTACTGTTTCACCTTTAAAACTAATAAAACTCTTTAATCGTCAGGCTGTTAATTCAAATATTTCTTTTTCACTAGTGAAGAGAATTAACATTTTCTTCACTTTCCTGTAAGGGATTTGCAATCATCCACTAATCAAGATAAATAGAAGAGAAATCACAAACTACCCGAGGCCAAGAGTTTTGTACTTGGGTGTTTAATGACAAGCACATAAATCCATATATAAGTAACCAAATAAACAACCCAATTTTAAAAAAATACAGAACTTCCAGCAATCCCCATTGATTTCCCTAGTCACTTTGTTTTCTTCATTGCTAGTGAAAAATTGAGTACTTGTACATAATGCCTAACTGCGGATTTTCACATTTGAAAACATTTACTTCAGAAAAACTATTCTGAGAAACTTCAGCCCCAATATAAGAAATGAAAAATATCAAATTTTTGGTGACAACTGTAAATTATAGGATTAAGAAGATAACTTCTTATATCTCATATAATGTCAAACCTATTGATTCATGCTGCCACTGAGTTATGCACATTGACCTGAAGGATTTCAGGTAAATAGCAAATAAAAATATTCCTAATCACTGGTAAATCAAGGCACACAGGTCTGCAAAGCCTAAGGCAGCCACTGCATGATGAATTCATTTGCTTTTGAAGCAGATAGCAATAAAATTGTAACTAGACTCAAAACTTTGTCAAAGATTAGGGAGTTCTCAGACTGCCATTTCTCAATGGGCCTCACCCTATAATCACTATACAACTGATCCCACACAAAGGGAATTTCTAAATTCAGGCTCCTTAGTTTTTTGTAGGCAGATGGTTTGCATCATTTCAAAATCTGAGAATGGGACAGGGAGTGGTAAGACCTAAAAAAGTATTCAAGTGATGGTTTGCCATCACCCATATCCCTCTGCAATCACTGATACCATAGCAAATTTTTTTTATTATCATAATGTAGGAACATACCCCATCAGAAAAGCACCAAGAAGAATTCATACCTCCAGAGATTAGTACAAAACCTACACCTCAAAAAAAAGAAAATAAAAACATACTGAAGAATGACACATTGTCAAGTGGTTTGGCTACTGCTAGACTGTCAGGACATTTATTTTCCTTCAGGCACTTCCCAGGTGTCTACAGAATCTTCCAGCTGAAACCTCTGTGCTCCTGTGGCAATATTGACACATGGCAGAAGCACCGGTATCCAACCTATCTTTGTGAGACTGCCAATACAGGATGCTGTTTACTCAGGAGTGTTATTAGCCATAGAGTCTCTGAGCTCCAGTTGGTAGTAAACATTCATTATCAGAATCTTCTGTGAAAATCACAAGGCAGCAAATATGACAAGGCAGTCTTTTCAGTTTTTCTTATGCAACTGCCTCTCGGGACTAATTAGAGCTTTTGTAATTCACAAGCTATAAATTCCTTCAGATGTTTTTGGAAACACTGTGTGATCTCCTCGGTGAGATTCTGCTTTGTGCTGATACAGCAAGTCAGCTAAACTTCTCAAATCATGTAACAATCTGTCTGATTAACACAGAGAGGAAAGCCAAGCATGGTTACAGAATAATGGCAGCTGCTTTGTTAATTTGATGTTTCCCTTACTCACTCACTTAAGGTTAATTGTACATCCTGCAGAAGTCTACACTCCATTCTCCTGCTAGACTTTTTTTTAATTAGCTGAATAACGTTATCTTATTTAATGACTGACCACAGCTAAGAGCTGGAACAGACTATGCCTACCCTGCAAAAAAGAGCAGCTCAAAGCCATAAGATGGGAATTCAAAAGGCTGGTTAATGTTGGATACCAAAATGCACATATTTTCTCCTTTTGAAGGAAGCAAAGGATGCACAGCCACAGATTTTCAGTCGCATTTGCAATTACTCCTTCCTTGCAGGCAGGTAGGACCCACCATCAGACACATTAAGTATGGATCAGACCACTACACAGGTATCTCCCAAACACAGATTTACTAGGTTCCAGTGCCCTTACAATTGACCCTATGGGGGAAAGGGAGCCCCCAGTAGGGGTGTAATGCACACTTGGGGTGAAAGTCTAGGTAACCAAAAGGACATTTCACCCTGCTCCTGGTGTGGCTTCAATCTTCAGATTAGAAACAAAACACAGAGAAGGTCAGCAGACCACCAACAGAAAAGGGATTTTTTTTTTGCTGAGGTTGAGACTGGGGAAAAATAAGAGAAAGACGATTGTGAGAAAAGCAAGAGAAGGCATCAGCAGCAGAAAGGGAGTGGCAGAACTATCCATGGCCACCCATGCAGATGGCCAAAATTCAGCTGCATAAGGAAGGACTAGGCTCTGAAAGAAAATTGACAGGTGTAGGGTTAGCTGAATGTACTGGAAAAGTCTAAGGGACATGAGATGCAAATAATACCTTAGCAAAATGCAAACAGTATTTTAGCAAGAATCTACATGGAGATATCTAAAAGAGGCAAGATTTGAAGAAAGAAACAATAGCTTTTATTAGACAAGACTGATACAGTTGGGAAAAATCCAAGCAGATCCCATATGCTTCTCCTGTTTTGTTTTTTTTTTTTAGTTATACCAGTTGACCTAATAAAAGATATAATCTCTTCCAAACCATTTCCCTCTTACATCCTGAGAGAATCACAAGTGCAACAGCTTTTTACTATCATGATGATTTTAAAATATAATATTTAGTCTTCCCTGTAAACATATTTGGTATATGTGAAGAGTTGATGGATATTATAGTTGTGGTTTTATTTCAACAATGTCCTTACTAAATATTATTGAAAACAGAACTAATCAGACTGGGATTTCTTTTCTCCTTCTTTTTTTTCCTTCAGTCAGCTCCTTTGGTTGTAAAGTTTCTCTGTTTTGCTTAAAAAATAAAATATTGAGTAGGAAGAAGCAATATAAATGGATAATGAAAGCAAATTATTATCAAAATGCTTCCCCCTTCACTGCTACAATAAAAACAAATTGTATTATGCTAACAAAGCCAAATTGTCAAATATGGAACTACAATTTGGTTTAATATACCATTGCACACTGCATATTCAAAATGTCCCAAAGTGTCTTATAATAGTAAAAAATCAGCCTTATTACCATATGTGTCTGATTTCATTACCAACCTAGCACTAAATTGAACAATTAACCATCTAATATATTTATCAAAGCTTTCTGGGTTTTCTTCTCCCACAGCTGTATACAGGGCTGCAATCCTGAATTTTTTATTTTGTTTTGTGTTAGACCATAATTTTGAGTTTTAAAGTGTAAGAACTGATCCAAAACTACATCAGCAACTCCAAGTTTAGCTTCAGGGGCTACATCTCTGTGAAGGCATTAAAGAGAGTCTGCGAAGGTTCACAGGCACTGGGCAGTAATTGACTTTTGCCCACACACAAGCTTTCCAAGGGTCCCCAAGCCCACTTAGTGACACTTGTCATACCCTCCAGGGAGGTTGCATACTGCTACCTTATTCTGGAGTCTGTGAGATTCTAGAATTTACAAACTCCTGAGTTTGTAAGGTTTCCAAGAGATTAGGCACTGGATAAGTTTGTTTACAAGAGCTATAGCCTCTGTATCTTTAAAAATATATATATAAAGACAGATTTTCAGAAGAGATCTACTGTCATGTAAAGACCAAAATATTCATCCAGATTTGCAGAACTGTACCATGAAGATGTCAATCAATTCTAAAAATCCCTGTATTTTCCATTTTGTTCCTATAAGTAGGAGAGAATTTTTTACAAATCTGATGCTCCAGTATAAAGAATTTATCTGACACTGGCTGTAATGTATACAATATCTAACCAAGTTACGTCTGAGTTATTTAAACCCTATCTCACTCACAATATGAGAGTTCAGAAATCTCCCAGATATTTTCTCATTTCTGCTGCATCTAACTTTTTCAGCTGCCTGATCTCAGTCCCTACCAAAGTATTCTCCAAGTTCAAATTTTGGCATGAAGTGGATTTTTTTTTAGTGCAGCCATCAAATCAAACTCCTGGGCAAAGAGAGAAAGAAATTAATAGTTTGAGTCACACCAAATTTTTAGAAGTTTGTAGCATACCAAGCTCTAATCCATCGAATGAACTTAACTCCTAACCCCACTGAAATTCACATTCACCCCTTTAAAATAAATCCCACTCTGCACCCACAGCTAATCCTACAATACAATCGCCTCTGCTGTTTATGTTTTGAGGTCTGTTCATGGTTGCAAGATGAATAGAACACACCCTGTTCAGTACTTTGGTGGACCACTGGCATATTCCTGACAAAAATGCAAGAAGCTAATACCAGTGTGCTGTCCTTCTTGCTCCACATAGCTACCTCCAGTACTCAGATAGTTATTTCCAGCTGCTGGTACTTTCCATCAGTAATGTCTTTTCTTAGTAACATTTTATCTTCATTTCAACATACTGAGGTCTTGGCAACACACACAGTAGATGTTGATCACATTCAGCTGGGGGGGATCTTTTAATGTACTGGGTTATCTTGGCAAGATACTCAGCTGTTTTCTTGCCAGCATCTTGCATATGCTACCAGCCCCTAAATGGTTTCCTTCCTTCTACTCACCTTTCTCCGACCTAGGCCCACTGCTTATCAGTACTGCCAGGATTATACTGAGGCTGGGCCACAGGGAAGATGAACTCCATCTGGTCACTGATGTAATAATGCTCTCCGTAGTTTCTGTTGGATCCTCCTTCATCCAGCGGCTCCACTAAGACCCTTTGGGCCTGCTAGAGATGCAAGTTCTCTAAATATCTTGAAGACATCTTGCATGGATGTCTCTGTGATATCTAAGGAGTGCAGGCCAGGGAGTCAGGACAGAAGATATGTAGCTCAGAAGGAATGTTAGTGTTATTCCCTCACTACTCACCAGTGCAGTTTTATCATGCCAAATACAACATAATACCTTCTAGGGGGTCTTCTGTGGCCAGCTTACCAACTCAACATTAGCCACCCGCTGTCAGTGCAAAGACAGAATCTGAAGTCAACTTTAGTCAAGAAAACACTCAACAGCTCAGCCCATATGAAGAAAACAACCCAGTCTAGAGCTTCCTTTCCACCTACGCTATAGAACTCACTCAGTTTTCACCTGAGCACAAATTGTCATCTAGCAGCTTTTACACAAGGGAAGTTTCAACTAGAGCACAACTTCAGGGCCACACTCACAACACCATCAATCTTTTCTATGAGCTCCTGCTCTTTTCTTCTTGGGGTAGTAGTAGCCACAGGTCATAAAGTTTTCCTGTTTCTCATTTTATGGCCTCTTAAGGAGTGGCCTTACTCACTCCATCACTTTCCCCAGCACTCACGCTCAAGAGCAAGATTTCTGAATTCTCAGATTCTCTGTCTCCTACCATTAGACTTTTATCTTAAGACCTTGCACTTGTTTTCCACTACTTACTTGTCTCATTTGATTCTTTGTAATTTTTTTTCTGTACAGTGGATCTCCTCCTGTTTGCCCACTTTTCTCTAAGGCTAAACAAGATTTTATGGAATCTCACCTGTAAATGGATGTCAGTGGTCATGCAAATGATTTTCATTGGCTCTAATTAGTCAGTCAATTATGCTCCCAAAGTAATGTAAGGAGGGCAGAGATCTCAGCTTGATAACATACACATCTATTCACTCCAGGAACATGCCATGAGGCAGGCAAGTCTGGTCAATCAGAGGCAGCACTCTAAATCTTTAACAAGGTGTCAAATAATTCCTTTCATAAACCTATCAAATTCCTTTTCTAAAACCTTCAAGAAGGGGTTTTCCACATTGCCCTTACAATTGAAAATTTTATTCTAATTTCTAAATTTTTCACATTAACAGATAACATAGATCTTTTGTTCATTTATCATCATAATTCTTTGTCTAAATGTGTTTTTTTTATTCTTCTGTAGTGTTTACTCTCTTGATGTGTGTGTGGATAGCACCCATCCCTGCTCATCCTTAATACTGCTAATCTAAAGAAAGCATATCCCTTTAATATCTGTAAGATAAGGATCTCCATTCTCTTAGTTATTCTAGTAACCTTCCTTCCTATCTTTTCTAATTTGAATTATCTTTCGTGAGTAGGGGTGATCAGAAGAGCACACAGACTTCCACATCCATTGCAGAGAAGCAAGCCCTTTCCCTTCTGTATCTCCCAACAAAACTGAGTCACAATGCCTTTCTCAAAGTAGGACCCCTGGGGTCTTACTGCCATTCTGCAGAGAATAGTATACATGGATCCTGCATCTTATCAAGGACTTCTACAACTACTTCGTTTCCATTATGAAGCTTATTATAGTCTTGTTGGGGTCACTAATGTTGAATGTGTCTATCAGCTCTTCTCTTTCTCTGTTTCTGCATTATTACAGGCAAGAATCTCAACTGAGTTTTCACTTTTTACCTTCAGTAAACATTAAAAATAAATACTACCAATTCTGTCTTTTTTAAACCCAGCTCCTTTGTCAACTCAGTATGAGGACTTGTCCTCCTTCCTCTTCAGTGCAGTAGTTGGGAAATGCAATGTGTTGACAGACCTAAAACCCTCAATGCTGCCAGATGTTTTGCTTCTGTTTTGCAGAGAACACACCTGTGCTCTCTCTTGACTGACGACTGGCAATAGGCTTCTCTTTCAGACCTCTAGCAGTGCCCCAGAGCAAAAAGATCACATCTCAGCTATCCCTTTCCCAACTCTTCATTCAGAGACCTGTCATCTCGTCCTCCAAATCCCCTGCATCTATAAAGGAAGGCCATAGTCCAGCTTGACAAAGGTACACATAGCAGCATGGAACAACTCACCCAAAATGTTGTGATGCACATATAAATGCACTTTTGCTTTTCAAGTCTCAATCTGCACTTTAGGAGACATGGGAAAGTTTCTGTACCACAATGGTTGTTTGCAGCAGATTCTCTCCAGCACACTCCAGCCCTACAGGACAAATCTTTTCTCCAGTATTTTCACTCCTTCTGCCTTCAACAACTTCCAAACCAATCATTATGGCATACATCAAAACATTTTTGCCTGAAGTTCTGACAGATTTCTGGAGAAACATTGGTGGCTTATTCATTTAATAGACACCAGGGAAGACCAACTCCAGGTTTAAAAATCTCTGAGTAGCCTAAATGAAGTTATTTTTTCCCTGCTTAAGCCTTAAAGCCAAAACAGAGTTATTTTCTTGATGGCTTACCCCAGCTTGTTTTCTTTCACAAGCAGCAGCACTTTAAGTAGAGAGCCCACACTGTAATAATTTACTTGGGGAGAACAGATGGAATTGGAGAGGGTCAAGGCTGAGTTGCATGCTGTGGCTTTTTGTGTGCATTCATCTGTGCTACTTTTCTATTTTTGACAATGTAATTCTAAGACTAATGGTATTTTTTCAGACAGAGAATTATAAAGTTAAAAAGGTAACTCTGCTTAGCAAACAGGTCATAAAATAAGTTGTACTACACTGTGCCTTCTTATTTCAGTTAGAGGGTCAAATTCTCAGTACTTTTAAGGACTATAGAGATCAATTTGTGAGGAAAATGGGGAGAAGATAATTTACACAATTTCACCCATGCCTCTGTTTTGAAAATTGCTCAGTTAGTCCTCTAACATATATAAAGTTGTCTGAAGACTGCTCTTCTTCCATCAGCTGCCAGCAGTTTCAAGGAGCCACAGCACAGAAAGGGAAAGGAGAGGTACAGTGGGATCCAAGCCACAAAGGTAAATAACACAGTTCATCCAATGATGATCCTATTTAATATTCTCCACTGGCTTTTCAGAAGGATCATTCTAAAAAAGAGTATAGGCATTTTGGCACAGAAACAAGTAAAGCAAGTTTCTACTTCTATTTTATCCTTAATTTCTAGATTAGTTGTAGAGATGAGGAAAGGAATATGTCTGCATAATGTTGCATGTCTCTCAAATATATGTACAAACTGAAAAACTTTTTAAGTCTGTCTAAGCCTGGTGTTCATCTGTGAGAGTATCTGTGTTATCCAGCCTTTTGGAACAGGCTGCCCAGGGAAATGGTGGAGTGGAAGTATTTCAACGACATGTAGATGTAGCATTTATACAAACACAGTGGACTTTGCAATGTTAAGATAATGATTTGACTCGATGGCCTCAAAAGTCCTTTCCAACCTAAATGATTCTATGATTCTAAAAAAAAAGAGGAACATCAGCATAAGAGCATGGTTTCTGATTGAAAAGGTGTACTTGGTTGTTATAGTAACTTGACTTTTGCAAAGCTCACTTTGTGACAAAACAGAGGTCTTTTGCATTAGCAGAGGATCTTTTGAGAAAAGATGTAAAATTATATGTGCAAGATATATAATTTGAGAAGTTACAAAAAATCTTCCCTTTGTCTTTTAATCAAATTAAGGCAGCAAATACTTTCTGAGTCAGTGGCAAAAGCAATAAAGCACATAAGTCCAAAAACTTTTTTAAGCTCCCCATAGATACAAATAGAAGAGAGACCTTTTCTGGCTTCTCAGCAGCAGAGGTAGTTTAGCTGTTGGGGGTGTTGCAGTCTCACACACATTCAGATTCAATATTCTGCCAAGTTCCCTATCATGTCGTTTTCTTAATAGTCAGGGCATGGGCAAGAGGATTGAACATTTTATCAAAATGACTCATAACAAGGTCTCCTTGGTTGACTTCCAAATGTCCTTTGTAAAGAGATCACATGCTTCTTTCCCAACTCCATAAGTTCTTTCTGAAAAAGGGAGATTTAATACACCTAGGGAGACAGGAGCATGTGTGAAAGTCTTGTCAACTGCTGACAAAGTGTCTTGATGCAGACATTAATTTGTTCAGTGTACTTGCTTTTGGGGGAAGATCAGTTTCACACGTCCTGCTTATTTTTCTCTGACCTTTGAAGCCTAATTCAACATGTATACTTGATTAGTTTCATGATCCTATCCAATCTTCACAAAGTGCTCTGTTTGAGCACGTGTAATTAGCCATATTTTCTTTGTTCTGTTCCTATAGCCTCAATGTAATGAGATACATAATGCTTTCCTAATGTGCTAGAAATTTTATAGGGTTTTTAACTGTCAGTTTGATTTGCTGTTACTGAATGTTCTTCTTGTAAATTGATCCTTTCTTTCTCTCTCAACACCCCAGAAATTAAGCCTTTAAAAAAGCATTCTTTTCATCCACATCTAGCTAATATATAAAATGTATATATAACAACACCATAGAATACATATGCACAAACACACACACACAACATATGTCTAATAAAAAATTTCCTCTCACTATGCTTCCCTGATGCCATATTTGGGTGTTAAATTCAAGCAAAATTCCCCAGACCAAACATTATTCTCCAGCTCAGATTTGCATATGTACAATCGACAGAGTGGGCAGTCAACACCCAGTCTCCCACCTTATCCATAAAAAACATGTTCTGTTTCTGGGACTAACGTCTCAGTTTTGCAGTCAATTGCATATGTACAAACCAACAGACAATGAATGTGCCTGTAGAGGCTAATGCATATTTCTCTCACAAGAGCTGCAGAAGCAAAGATCTCCAGTTTGGCAAGAAAGAACTCCATTTTGGTCTGCTCAGTAAACATGATGCGCATATCCCGGTCTAGATTTTCAGTGCATGTTGAACCTGAGGTGAAAACCCTGACAGAAAATTTTGGACACTAGCAACATGTTTTCTACAGCCTGATTACGGGTAGGGACTACAGTCCTCTTTTTCACAGCTTAACAACACTTTCCTGAAATGTGATTTCCTTTAAACTTTTCAGAGGAAGAAAATGTCATGGGTATCACCATTATCATAGCCACATAATGATTAAGGAATCTCCACAACAATCCTGAAGTTTATGCTATTAGGATCAAATACCAAGCCCTTCACCAACATAATGAGCACTTATGTAAATAAAAGTCCAATTTATTTTTACAACCCTTCTCTAACAAAGCCTGTCCCTTCCACAGATCTACCTTCTCACAAAAGCCAGAGAAACAACAATCTTTAATATGATTTGCCCAAGACTCTCTAGCCTAAGACAACATCAGGAATAAGAAATGGCTCCTCCTGATTCACAGTGTCATGGTCCAGTTCATAGATAATGTAAGTAAATATATTTTACATGTGTTTGGGAAGAAGTATTGGTTCATGCATAAAGTTATTGTAACCTCCTGAAAAATGTCGTAACTTGTGGAAAGGACAGTAAAGGTACTTAATGAAAGAGACTGTAAATAAATCTCCGTTCCTCTGGAATAATGACTAAACAATCAGAAGATTGATTTTACAGCTGAATGTTTAATCAAAATGACTCATGCTCCAAATAGTAAACTGTTTGTCTAATTTTCAATCAGCTCTAAGAAAGATGAACCACTCTTTCTTGCATTGGTCCTATGAATTTACACCACAAATGCTCCAGCCTCCCTCAGGATTGAAATAGGTGTTTTATCATGATTGAAGACTGCATATCTACAGAAGTGACTACATTTATGCTGTCCAAGGAGTGAAGGCTTTGCTTCAGCTTAGCCACCCACAAGATCATGAAATTATATTGATTTATTCATATTTTTCAAATGGTTAGGATTAGCTTCCAGGGGGACTAAATGCTGGACATGAAAAATCCAGCAGTAAGTTTGCAAATGCTTGCTTGCTTAAGAGGAATCCACATTTAAACACCTCTCATTTTGCCAGGAGAATTTATTTTCAGGAGAACTGTGTGAAATTTCTCTCTGTTTCTATTTTAACATAATAAACTTTTACAAGAAAGTCTTCATTTCAGTGACAATTCTAGGAGCAGTGTGGACCAATAGTTCATACATTCCTTCTCCAGGCACTGGGAATCTGCACGTAGATTATGCATATGTGTGTAACCACGTGTTAATTCATGGGATCTTATGACAGTACCTGGCTGTTCTGCTAATTTCTCATGATAGATAAACTGTGTGTTTCTTACTGACAATGCTCAGAAAGAAGATAATGCAGAAAGGTTCTTTCAAACAAGAACGGAAAGAAGGAACTTGGAGGAGGGAACAAAAGAAAGACTATGTACCCTAGAGGAAACAACATTAATCATCACAAGTCACAAAAATATTTAGAAGCTAGGTTTTGTGTTTGTAGCTACCTGTCCAACGTACAAGTTTGTTACTTAAATTACAATCACAAGCCAAACAGGGTGTGGAGACAAGAATTTAGGCAATGTCAATTGTTCCTGTTCTGTTTTAAAATATATTTTCTAATCTGGTTTAGCTTTTTATAGATAACATGTATCTGTCTTTGGTATCTTCTTTGTGCTTCACTGTCTTTCTAGTTTGTTAACCTGTCATTTATGCTCTCCAGTATCTGCTTCAGTTTTACACAGCTGCTTTTCTTGCATTCTTTTATGTCACCCTGCACCTATGCTTCTTTTCCCATATAGTTTCCAAAATGCAATGCAAGATTTTAATTGAAAGAGGGCAAAATAATTTGCTCATCTCTGTCACTGCCTTGAGATTTTTGAGACAGCTTAAGGTGGTATTTCAGAAAATAACTTAGCTTCAGTTCGATCTTAACACTGTTTTGGCCAGTCTGCATAAATATCTCCATGTCTAAGTGGAGATTATGTTTCACTTCCAGGTCTAAATATCCCCTCATGGCGTCTGTGCCATCGAGGCAACACTAGTGCTGGTTTAGTTGTGTGCAAGAGAAGAAGCAGTGCCCTCTCCGACACCTGAATCTCTTGCTCCCACCACATTATTCTTTCTCTTTTCTGGTGGACCTGCAGAGGAGGAACTCATGTCAGCTCCCATTTCTACCAGACATTTTAGCTAAGCTTTAGACCTGAATGTTTTTCTTCCCTAATCTGATCCCACTCCTTCACTGAAATGCTGTCTTTTGGATTTAAGCATGTTGGCTGTGTTACAGTTCCAGTCTGATTTGTGTGTGTGGCAGAAAATCTGCTTTCATGATTTGCTTAGTTCTCCATTTGTTTTCCTCCCAGCTATAAATAAACAGTGCAAATGGTATATCTTTCTGAACTGTTTCTCCCTATCCCATGCCAGGGACAGGAGGAGAGGGGTGTGAGGGCATAGAGAGAATGCATCCACAACATGAGACAGGACAACTGAGAAAATTAATATAGAGGATGGCATATTTTGGGCCATTTGGTGTCTTCAGGAACAAGATAAGGACAAATGTTGTCTTTTGTCAATTCCTACAAATATAATTTCACTGTCAAAAGCGAGCTGTTGCCTTTGGCACATTAGGAACTGAAAAACAGTAAAAACACCAGTAGAGAGCAAAACGTTTAGAAAGTCAGGGGTAAGAACATTAGCTCAGCTCTTTACTACATGATACATCTTGAAGACAGACCAAAAAGGGGATTATTATTATTACCATCCCACAAGTGAAATCCATCCGTGATCTTCATGTGAGAAACACATTCCCAAGTCTTTTTGAGAAGTACTGCAGATACCACAACTCTTTTGTGACGGAGTGTGATTTCCCAGACGTGAAGTGTTCTGCTACCAATCCATCAGAAACTAAACAGCCAAGCGTGAAGTGGTGAGGATAGCAAACAAATGTGTTTATGTAGCTGTTTGCTGCACAGCAAAGACTGACTTTACAAAGTGAGGTCTCTATGATCTTGAATTGTGTGGTCTGGGAACATGCAGTTTTTGTTGGGATCCTGGTAGTCATATACTTAGGGAAGTCAGGGGACAGGAACACAGCTCTTCTGATACTAAAGCATATATCTCCTAAAAGGATTTTACAAAATTACTCTTCAAGGCTTGTTTGGATACCTCTCCTTTTTGCATGACAGCAGCACTGTGCTGCTCTGCTTGAGGTGCCTCCCTTCCCTTAAAACAAAACATTGCCCACCTGTTTTTTTAAAAAAACACTAGATTGGAAAACATAAAGGGACAACCAAGGTCTCATTGGCGAATCTGGGGAATGTTCCTTTCAGCACTGAAGAAAATAATCTGTCAGACCTGGCAGTTAGAAGCAGGAGTGATTAGGTCATTGTCCAACAGAAAAAGTTACCTTCTAATTAGCTGGACAAACATTTTTATTTTCATACACAAGATCAGCAAATATGAAACCAGTTCATCTAGTATTAAACAAATGGACTCAAATGAGGCTCAAGAGGCTCAAATGTTTTGCATAGCTACTTTATAATTCTCTCTTTCTGCTGATAACCAAGGGGCAATGAGCTGAAAAATCAATGAATATCATGTCAATTCAATGTATATCAATATTGTGGCACGGTTTTTATGAAAGATGAGTTTCAGACACAAGTAATATAAACTTTCCATGTTGAAGCTAGGGCACTTAGCTAATACTTTGGAAACTAACATTGAAGTGAGAGTAACTGTAAGTGTTGGGGAATAAAGGAGAAAGGGCGCTCCAGTAAGTCTTTTCAATCTCCAGATTCTGCTAACTGATTTCTAACTAAAGACAGAAAGGCTTTAGACTTATTATCATTATCCTTCATTCAGAAAACCATTGCTGTAGGTGGTGTATATTACCCTAAAAAGCATGAGTTTCTATAAAACTTGCCCATATTTACAACAAAACTTTCTACTAGAAATTACATTGGTCCTTTCCTCCCTGTGGCATACCAGTTTCTCAGGTCTATCAACTGCTCAGCCATTCAATAAGACAAATAAATGTCTGCTTAATCCACTGATCTTTCTCATTTTTGAGCTAAGACAGATTCGAGGACTGAGTTAAGCTTGATTTCCCTGATGGATGATGTGATGTCCATGCCCAAAACAAGTTTCAGAAAATTCTATATTTGGCTCAACAGTCAGTATAACCCATATTGAAACATCAGCATTTCAAGCTGTGCAGCAAAATGAATGTCGTATGCAGAAAGAGCAAAAAAACTGAGCTCCAAAAAATCTGAAAAATGAGGAAAAAAGCCAGAATTCCTGTGGCTGTCTTGCTCATTTCTTGATTGACTGATATTTGTTATTAAAAAGCAGTGCACAGAGGATTAGCCAGAGCACTTTGTTGATCACACAGGCATCCCACATTCAGTGCTCTCCATTAACAGAGTAGTGGACTAGCAGAACATGAATAATAGGGCCACACAATACTGACTGCTGCAAGACTGGCTTTCACACTAGTGAAAGAGTCATAACCAGAAATAGGAGGAAATAAGCAACTTTATCCAGACTTTTTCAAGTTAAAGGGACACCAAGATATTAATTTCTTATTACACTATGTAAGCAAAGCAAGGTTTACACAAAGAGTAAGAAATCATGCCCCAGGACATGAACTAGCTGCTGCTGAAATTTAGAAGTAAAGTTCTACAGAGTATCTCGTCCTTAATTGACTGTGAAAATATTTCTTGCACCTTTCACATAGGCATCTGTCTCTGTGCACTCTGAGAGGACACTATAGTCTAACTATAGCAAATGTAAGCTACTGATAAATTATTTCCCTTATTCTGAGTGACTCAGTGAGACCATAGCCTGAAATCTTCAGAAGCATCTTTGTGTGTTTTCTTGCCAATCGATCTGATGGGTCAGTACCCAACTGTCTGTGCCCTGCATTCTTTTTCTGACAGCTCAATCTTTTTTCATAATAACAAATCCTACAACAGACCACGTAGAAGTGCTTGGAGAGCTGTGCCGACACACAAAAATGCCAGTCTGGCGTGACATTCATTTGTAGTTCCTAAGTCAGTTCTAAAACGCTCTGCCAAGTTTTTCAATTAAGGTCTAGAAAAACAAGATGCCCTTGCTGAAGAGGTAACTCACTCACAACATGAAGGACAAGGGTGATAAGGGGTGTTGAGTAATGTCCTCATAACAGACTTACAAGCAGCTACGCCCACCTACCATAGCAAACTTATTTATCCACTGAAAATAAACAATGATACTTGTCTATACAAATTGTATGTGCTCTCCAGATAAGCAAAAGGTGTTTCATTTGTCAGGCCTACAGAAGCTGACAGTGGAAAACCTTTTCCCTCCCCCTACTTCCATTCCCTTTTCTTATCCTTTCTCCAGCAGGAGCTTCCTCAGAGACAGTACTCTCTTATACTGCATACGAAAAAGTAAAAATATGCCTCTGAATAACCTCCATCTCTTTTGCTTATGTCTGTTCTTCACTTTAAATTTTTGTTCCTTTCCCCTTGATGTCCCTTCATCTCTTTGAGCCCTTACTGGTCTTGCTCTTTACTACCCTACCTCTGATTGCTGCCCATCCAACTGCTCAGACATTGTTTTCCATCTCCCAAATTTCTGAACACCTGAATCTAACACTTCTTCACCCTTCCATGAACCATTTTTCCCATCTATCATCTGCTTAGCAAAGGAGGTAGTAGCTACCATTTCTTGATGCTGTGTTTCCCTGTTGGAGATTTTTCACATATTTTTGTTTCTCCCAGTTCCTGTGCTGCACACTCACTTTGTTGTCAGGTGTAGAGTTGGAGAAACCCAAGAGGAGAAGAATGGTGGATAACATCCCATGAGAAGAGACCCAATGCAGGCCTGTCTTCAATGCACACAGAAAGCACCTAAGAATTCAGTCACTGAAAGACTAATGATGGGGATATTTCACAAACCAGACAAAAGACTTCAGAGTGCTTAATCCTCAGCTGAAAAGTCAGGCAGGTTTTCTTCCCGGTTGTATCAAGCAGGTAACCAGCCTGGCAGCTCATTTAGCCATGGAAAGATATCTCATCCAATCAGCGCAAGAAGCTTTGTTTTAGACAGGGACACTTTTGCAAAATCAAATCAGCCATTAAAACACCCCCAAACCTCCCAACACCTTAAGTTTCATGGAACAAAAAAGAAAAAGAATCCACCTGAAAGCTATCTAGGAGAGAACCTGTCACAGGGGAGAAATAGTTGTCACTGAAATCTGCAGGAAACAGACATCATACCTGCATCTTTTTGACAGAAGTTCAGTATTAGACTACTCCTAGCTCCATTTAATACTAACTTCTTTTGAGATCAGATGGGGTTTTTACAGGATTCAGCCTTAATACCACCAATAGTTTAAGACAATGAAATGGAGAAAATAAACAAGGGCTGTAGCCAAAGGCTTTATGTTTTTTTCTCTCTACTATTAGTTTTCTTAAATTTTCACTGGATAGTCAGGTAAAGTTCTTATACAAACTGAAGAGAAAACCAGTCATTTCTTGTATCTTGATATTTTCCTTTAGAACATGGACACAGTTTTATGTGCCCTGAGTGCAGAAAACATTGCAGAAAAAGAAAATGCTATATTGCAGGTAAATGTTACATATACAGAATTAAAATAATTTTGTTATTTGTCCAGATGACACAAAGCCACATTGCAACATTTTTATTCCAGTTAATGACACCATTTCACAGGAACTCACATTGACTGTAACAAGACTATTCAATTAGAGCCTGACTCCAAATATGCTGTAATTGCAGCCAAGGGTTGTATTGACTTCGCACTTTGAATCAGCCCTTAGAAAAAGAGTGTCCAGCATGAGGAGTGTCAGAATTCGGCTCATAATGAGGGAGTTATGGAAAGTTGGCCCCTTACTATCTTCACATTGTGAAAAGTGCCTGGCTGATGTTCAGAATGAAACCTATGCATCAGATGATTAGGGTGAAATCAGCCATTAAATTAAGGACAGGAAGGGATGTTCCTTTCCTATTAATATTGGAAAGAGACCAATGGGGAGTTGAGAAGTCATTTGCTTTCCTCTGCGTTGTGAGACACTGTCCACTTTTAAGGAGTGTACCTAATGTCATTGCAGGGATCTATGACACCAATGACAACCACAGTCATTCTTCTTTCCTTCCTGTGGCAGGCGGCAATTTTGAGGTCCTCTTCTACTCTTGTCCTCAAGTGAGCCTTGTAGGTAGTAAGAAAAATTTTGGAAGTCATCAAGTACTGTCATATTCAGGGAGACATTCTGATTATTTTGGAACTGGAAAAATGAATTAAACCTAGTTATAACTGGTCTTTCTTGGTGTGTTTGTACCTGTGTTCAGTCTATGCAGCACTACAGAAGAGGATGGAGTAGTTTGAGATGCTGTAATTTTAAGTGGCTGTGTAGTCTGTTTTCCTGGGTTTTATTGGAAGAGCTTCTTTCCTGTTCTATTTGGTGTAACTGACAAAATGAAGCCATGGTTAAAAAATAAACCAGCTCCAGTCGTCAGGAGCATTGTAATGCACACTCACATCTTGACAGTTTTTCACAGCTTTCCAGTGTAGGAGGAGAGTGCTTGCCACTAGAGCTGTAAATATAGCTTTTAGAGAAGGTTCCTGCTACTTTTTGGCCTACGTGCATTTGAGAAACAAAATTGAGTATGGGCATAATGAATTTTTG
Source organism: Trochalopteron elliotii (assembly GCA_024734555.1). Classification (NCBI taxonomy): domain Eukaryota; kingdom Metazoa; phylum Chordata; class Aves; order Passeriformes; family Leiothrichidae; genus Trochalopteron; species Trochalopteron elliotii. The sequence goes on along the minus strand of JANPWX010000135.1, from coordinate 2,828,881 downwards.
AACAGGACATTGTAAAAATATGAAACAACAAGGAAATTAGAGCTCAGAAATCACAGAAAATTAAAACTCAATCTAAGCAAAGAAAAAAAACAGTAGAAGAGGCAGAGACATATTCAATATAGAGAGCTGTTAAAGCAAGGATAATGGCTTTACAAGGAGATTTTAATTCAAAAGGATAATGAAAAAGAAAACAAAGAGGTAATAATCATCCATCCATCTCAGCACAAATAGTTGTTTTGTACTGCGCGTGAAGATTTCAGCTGTGATATAATTTGCCAAACATATAATATTCCTGCTATTAATATGCATTTGCCTGCAATGAGGAACAAGACCTGAACTATAAATTGGAATATAATTTTTTTTAAAACACCTAGACAACTGCTACTTGAGTCTGCAAGACCAGGAACAAAATTCCAATGAAGTACTTACAGAAGAGACATTAAGAGGTCACAGAAATGTCAAATGCAGCACCTTTCATGTGATATGCTCCAGTCACCCTGCACCACTGCAAGCTACCAAACGAAGCTTGAGGAGAAAGGATATTGCAAACCATATCACATCATTTCAGTAACATGCACCAGTCTTGACTTGAAAGAGGACAATCTTGGTGCTTATCAAATCCTTAAGATTTTGCTCATAGTCACAATAAGACAGAAGAGTGGAAGCATCTTTCTCAATGTTGAATTTTGGAAAATTAAGATTTTAAAAATTCAATGAGATTACTGATAAATCCTTCAGTGTTTTTTAAACAGCTATTTCTGCTCAGGTTGTCAATATTCTAATCAATGTGTCAGAGGGCAAATGCCTTGCAGCAGACCAGTTGTACTTACCCAATTCTTCCAAAATATACTTATTTGAAGTAGCCTTCAATCATTTTTCACTATATCTAAGTTATCCCTCAAGAAAAAAATGCATCTAAATACCTAATGTGTATGTGTGACCTAATGTTATTCGTAGTAATATTTCTGAGGAAAAAAATCAAAAAACAAAAAAGCTACTGAAATCTGAGGTCCAAGTTCAACAAACCATCAGGCAAGTTCCTGACTCTAGGTTCTGCTAATAGTCTTCATTTACATTTTGATCCCAAGCAGTCTTAAAAAAAAAAAAAAAAAAGTTGAAGACATCACAACACTGTCATTTTCTTCAATCATGCTATTCCCCCTTGAGAACAAAATGACACAGAGAATCACAAGAGCCGTGTAGGTTATGATAGTAGTGAAAAATCCCACTCCTTCACTCTATCCCAAAAGGTATCAAAGGAAATTGTCTACGGCACATTGTAGGCATAATCCACTATTAATTATACAGTAATGCTGAAGGATTCTGCAGAGGAAATGTTAAACACAACAGTGTTGCTTTTACAAGTTTTAGTGCTTTGGATGTTCACTGCTTATTTCTTTGGGTTCTTGAAACACCCCATAAAAATATATGGATGGCTCCTTAGGCTCACTCCAGAGATTCACCTCATCTGTAGCCCACTTTCAGATGCCTGCCAGAAGAAGATGATGGGGGAAATAGAGCTGTAAAACACATGCAGCAGGGTGATCCTTCCCCTGGCACATCTTCCCACCTTCTAGCTTTGTTAAGTGAAGAGAGATTTTGAATGGGTGTTTAAAAGAGCCAGATTTCACAGTGGTGAAATCCCATGTGTGCAGTTTTGACAAGCCAGTTTGTAACCTCTGGTCTAACCCCAGCGTGGGTAAGAAGTATGACACAGTGATTTAACACTGCACATTTTCTCAGTGAATCAGCATACATATCCAGTACAGGAATTTCCTGGTCCTCAAAACTATACTACTACAAGCAGGATACTTAACACCAACATGTAATTCATGGTCCCTTCTTGGCCTGTGTATCTTTCACTCTTTGCATAAGACAGTATCTTTTTACACTTCCCTCTATTAACTCTATCTTGAATGGGGGGATTCATGTTCTTTTCTGTCTTTACCACTGGGAGAAGAAAATAAGACCCAAGTAAGTAATCCTCACTGCCTTCAGTGGGATTGTTCTCCCAGATCTCTATGGGGGTCTAGTTCTGACTAAGAGACAAACCAACATTCTCCAGATGACAGGGCATCAATGGCAGAATTGTCCAGTGGGATGTAGGTTAAATCAGAGCTCAGAATATGTGGGTCTTCATCCTAGCTCTGCTGTTTGCCTTCTAGGTGACCAAGGCTGAGGCATTTTGCTTTGTCACGATGACTCACTCAGTAAAAAGGATACAGATACTTGTTGTGAAGTCTTTTCTGGTTTATGCCTTCCATAGCAATGGTTTTTGCTGTCATATGTTCCCACTTTTCATTCCAAAGCTTGTTGAGACCCCTAAGACATGCAATGAGACTAGTTGAGAAATATAAGACCATAAAGAGTCTTACAGACCATATGCCAAACAGTCATGATCTGGATTCTGACATTACAGAGGAGACAATCTTGGTGAACTGTGCTTGAAAAAAATAACGTAATAAGAAGAAATCTGGAAAGGCAGTGTGAGGAGACAAACTCACCATGCTCAACATAACTGCATAAAGTTTTGATGCAAATATAAAGGTCTGTGGGTCTTCTAATGAATGCATAATATTTTCATAGTAATTTATTTTATGGGAGTTTAGTTGCAGGGAGGACAAGGGGGGTTGTTTTTTTGGTGTGTTTGGTTGGTTGGTTTGTTGTTGTTGTTTGGTTTTTATAATTGGTTCAAACACATAAACTGAAAATCTAATCTGGAAAAATTTTAATCATTTAAACAAATCACCACAACAATTTTATGTCATTCTAAGCTTCTGCCTCCAGTGCCAAGACTTCAAAATATTATTTCTTTCCTTTGGTTACAGAGCATTAATAGATGTCCAGTGAATGCAAGCAGTAGGGAAAAAGGCAACACATATACACAAGAACTGTGGGAGATTAAATATTTACAGAAATTGTGCTGGAACAGCAAATTATTACATATATATATATTGTGAGAGTTTGGGATATTGATGTGAACTGAAATAAACCCTGAAATTATGTATTTAGCCAGTCTGAAGAAAATGAAGCATTTTGAAAACAGACTGGGAGAGCTCATATCTCCCATATTTTTGCAACATGTGATTGAGCCTATCATAACAGCCACAATGCTGTGGCTTTGCTAATTAGTTACCCTTCAGTAGCACACTCTCTAATGAGAATATCAACCTTAGAAGTTTCTCTCAGCCTTATAGCAAAGATGTTTCAGAAAAAGCTGCAGTGAGATTTGCTATTAAATGTGCCTTTCTTAATTCATCTCGTTAAGAGCATAAATAGAAAGGATAACTAGCTCACCATCTACCCTTTCCTGTCTTCTGCACCTCCTGTCTTTCCTCCTTCTGCACCATGCATGCTCTGGGGAATAACGCTGACTTTAATTTAACTGTACATTGCAGGGAAGAGGAACTCAGGTTTCAGTGGGACCTCAGGTGGTGACAAGTAGCAGCGGCGGCCAAGGCTAAGCTTAAAGTAGAGGCGTCAGGAACAGAGCTCTTCTGCCTCACCCGGCTCAGCAAAGCCTGCTTAGTCTGCTCTGCTGTGAGGGACAGCACTTTGGCAAGGAAAACATCACATTCTCCTGTGGAGACAGAAGCAAATAAACCTGAAAAACAACATCAGGTAGGAGCACAGCAGAAAAGCTGCCAGGAAGGAAAGCTGGGGTGGGGAATTGGGGGAAAGATTAATTAATTAAAATCCTTCCATTTCAGGCAGCTGTGAGTACCCTTGTGCTCTGAAAGGGTGAATCAGCTCCACAGACACTTTTTTTTTCTAGCACTGCTACTTCAAAGACCCACAGCAGAAATCTACATAAGGGCTGCTCTGAAAATGAGGGCAAACTGGGCATTGACCGGAGTCTGGCACCATGAAATATGTTTCTCTCTTATCTCCTCTTCCACAGGAGATGACAGGTACTATGGACTGAAGCACAGCATGGCCCAACAAAGAACTGTGCTGGTTATAGTGCAGCAAGGCAGGTAATACAGGAAAATTGAGTGCTTTTGAAACAGGCTTTATTACTGCCAGGTCTTTGAGTGCAGAAACTTTGTTAATAGGGATGTTTCAAGCTGGGTTTTTTGGGAAATGACTCTGCTTTGCCTCATGTTGTATCACCAGATTTGCTTTTATGCTATTCTGAATATCCCACTCAAGTCTAAGAAATTCCACAGATTATCTCTTTTCTCTGGATCTGGTGTATGATGGTTTGTCCAATTAACACAGGTAGTGGAAAAGACCCAAATCCACAAAGCAGAATAATTACCAGAAAAAGATTTCTGAGGATCCCAAAAGCTTTGGGGAGAGTTGTGGGAAGCAGAAAACTCAAACACCATGCATGATGGTATGAACAGCCCATGGCAAATAATCCTTTCAGTAAGTCAGCATTTCCAGTTTTCTCTCATTACACGCTATTTGACATGACTGGTGTCTGAAACAGAAAATCCCAGATATGAACAAGGATTAGCTGAAATACACTGCCATAAACCTAGCCTGCTTTAGGTTGTGTCAAGCTCTGGAGAGATGTAGATGTATTATACCTAGAGCAAGCAAGGCTGAAGCTCCGTGCTGCAGGAAGAAGGGAAAAGAAGGAGGTGGTGGGTCAGGAAGAGGTGGATGGCAATGCCACAGCATTTAACGAGAAGTGCCTGGCAGCACTGATCCTCTGCAGGACCCTGTGGGCTGCATGGAGGGCATCTTTTGGTAGGAATCCCTCTGATGACCTCGCATCTCGAGAGGGTGGGGGGATCTGAAGAGCATGAAGATGGTTTTTCTCCCCTGCAAACAGGGTCTGAAAGTCAAAGTGCCAGTGCCGGCAATGCTAAGCACTGATGAAGCTTTCGCTTCAAACAAAGATGTAAAAAGTGGCATAGAAAAACCATGCCACTTAAAGAGCTGCAGTTTCAGCAAGCTACTTTCTGAAAGACAGCACACTGTTTGTCTTAGCATCTAGAGACTTAAAATCACAACCGTCTCCTGAGCAGTGTTTCTCTATTCTCTCCTTTTCAGCTGTCTCTCCCTGTTGAAATGATGATCCCAGAGAGCCCGGCTCTGCCACGAGCACGCAGCCCATTCTCATTTCTCTCTCCCTCCTGACACCCTCCATCAGACCCTGGGGGCTTTTGTTCCCCTGTGCCTCTGGCGATGCTCAGTCTCCTCGCTGCCTCCTGCAGCCCCAAGCCTGCGCTGCAAGCCCTCATGCTCCATTCCAGAGGAGCAGCTGTGACATAGATTAAACAAGGAACCACAGACGATTTCGTAAGACCAGAAAAACAGAAAAGAGGAATAATCTCCAGAAGTGGTTAGTTTTAATGTCAAAATGCAAGTGTGGATCCTGCTTTGGCAGCAGAACCTAGGAAAGTGAGACATTCTCAGAAGTTACCCTGCAAATTTAGGCTCCATACCAAATTTTTTCCTGTTTCTTCCAGGTGTGTTGAAGAAATTTGTTTCTTCTGTCTCTTTGCCTGACAGCTGCTTCACTAACTGGAAATAAGATAGGGCATCTCAATTGCCATTGGCACCTTACTGATTGAACACTTAATTTCCTGCAACCAGTGCATTGCACTTGGGATTCAAAATATGGAAACAAGGGGTCCAATTCAAGAAAACAACACTCAAACTGATTCCATTAAAACACTCAATATATATAAAAAGAATATTTTAGCCAGAATAGGAACAAGCAATAAAACATCACCCCCTTAACAGTACCATAATTTTACCTGCCTCCAGTCACTCCATCTGTACAAATGAAATGTTTTAGACCAAGCCACACCCCAGAGGCAAATCTACCCCTCTGAGGATGGCGAGTGAGTGCATAAACCAACCATTATCGTATCAACACTACTGGCATATCTCAATAAACCTACCTAATGCAACTACTTCAAACATGGTAAGCCACTATTACATTTCACTGCACAGTCTCTCCACCTGAAAAGGTTATTGTTGTTACAGTCTAGATGCTACTTCACTTAGCTCATCCTATGAGAGAAGCTAGATGCAAAAATGGAGATTATTACCAAGATAACCCCTCTGTCAATCCCTGTAAGTTGCTCCTCTGGTCTCATCCAAAAATAAGATTACCCAGAGGCTTTAATGAACTATATTTAATTGATGTCTGGTATTAACTGCACCTTCATAAGAGAGATAACATCTTTTCCCCAGACACATATCACTCATGCTCTCACAGAAATCTAGTGTTTGTTGAGTGGGCCCATTTATATAATCTTACAAAATGTCAGACAGATCAGTTCTTGCTCCAGTTTCTAAATTCCTGATATAACGGATATGTGCATCCGCAGTTGCCAGGCAGCAGATGTCAGGCTGTAGCCTCCACGGCATTATTCTTCCCAATTTGCACATTAATTATTGACAGGTTAAAATATATTAATTAGTAACAGCCAGGAACAGCATACTTCATCGTTAAACACTGGGATTACCTGGTATACCAAAAGAAGGCAAGTAATCTTTAGGGCAATATCTAAAGGATTGATTGAAGCAGAAATGTACAGAGGATATCCTCAGAGGCAGGAGCTCCCTTTTCCAGCAAAAGGCGTGTCCTTTCTGCTTTGCATCTGTCCCACCAGCACAGACTCAAACCTTAGGCTGTGTAGAAGGAGCCACAGCCAGGACAAATAACTGTGTGAATCCCTGTGTCTGCATGGCCCTGGAGAATGGCCCACAAAGTAAAGGAAGGGCAAAAGTTGACAGGTTCAGCTTTTCTTGCAGAAATACCTTTAAAGCATTGTCTAAACCTGGGCCAAAATATTAACAAAATTCCAGACACAGCCCATCTGAGTTCAGTGTTTCTGGAGAGGATCTAGACCTTGGGCCTGGTCATGCTGAGGACTACACTGTGTTTCTGCTTGCCTTAGTGCATGTCTGTCACCACTTTGTGCAAGAGACTGCAGGAATAAGTATTCCTGATGCAGGCATAGCAACACAAGTGCATGTCAGGAAAAGGGAGACAGCCTGCCATGCTTGGTAGCAGTGCCTGGGTGGACCACATTTCTTACTGCTGAGAAAATTATAGAGCAATCCTTGGGGACGGTGATGAGATTTCTACCAGGTACTCAATCTCTGCTCTTTGTAGAAAAAAGTGCCTGGTCAAGCACACACAATGCTGAGAGATACACAACCTGTATGATCAGAAAAAAGGCAGCAAAGCCAAAGAATATCAGGTCCAGCATCTGCTACTGATAATCACTTGAAAGGTAACCAGTCCTGAGAATTTTGCCCCATCAGAATGCAAAGAAAATATCTTATTTCTCACACTCCCTGCTGAATACAAAATGGGAGGGGAACAAAAAGTTCTCAAAGTATTAATACTAAGAGAATCACTCATATATATACACAATAAGCAAGAGCACTGTATTGCTCCAATGATAATACTTTAAAGAGCTGCCATCCAGCTGTAGGAACATTCATTTGCACACATACATAGATCAAAGGACTCTAGCCTACCCCAAAACCTTCTCCTCAGATGGTGTCATAGCTCATTGCCAGGGAAATTGCTTAGACATCATATACTTCCAACAGGTAAGATCAAAGGGAACCATGTATGAAAAACAGATTTCTCCATCTACCTGTTCACATAGCCTGCTTCTATACCCTTAAGAAACAGAAAGCCAAATACACCATTAAGCTTGACTTGTCACATGCCCCACCTGTTGCTGGGTGGAATCAGAAAAAATCTTCCTCTGATTCTATACAAATGAAATGATAGAGACTGTGCCTTCCCAGTAAGGGTGCACCTGCTGATGCTAGATTGGCCTATCCTCTGTCTAGTTCTTATCTATTCATGAGCCAGGGATTATTGATTTCCAGGCTCTGTTGCAGGCTCTGATTATTCATTGAGGTCTCAGTGGGTAACTAGAGAAATGATTTGTTACTATTCAGACATTTGAAAAATTGTTAGTGGCCAGCACAACCTTGCCTAGCTTGTTTTACCAAATAAGACTGAGGGTGTGCATCTAGAGGTTGCAGCCTAGGCATACACTTTCCTACCTGTGACCCCTGGAATTCAGCTTCTCTTCTATAGTACTGAAAGTCTTCGATCCCCATTCATTCAGCAGGAGTTTGAGAACACGGAGCATTGGAGTGATATTCCTGGTGCATTCCGTGAAAGTGATCCTGAAAGCACAAAGACAGATACAAACGAGACACTAAGGGATCAAATGCCTTATCTGTTTCCGTCTCTCTCTATTTTGAGAGAAAATACTCTTTTTCATCTGTTGCCCTTTTCATTTCATTTCAAACAGCACACAGTCTTTTCCACATTAAAGTGTTTTCATCTGCAGCCAAATAAAAACATTTTGATATTCAAGGCTTTTTTAGATTCATACCCTTGAAGTCTGTAGAGGCCCATTAAAAGCTGTGAGGTATCCTCCTCATTAAATGTGGCTCTACAGATGAGCATAGGTTGTAATAGGTTCTTCTCAGTAAAACTGCTACCATACAAGCATCATATTTGGGTAAAAAACAAATTAAAACCCTCTTAGTCAGAAGTTTATCTAGGCTTGAATTAACAGCCCGCACATCCAACTTCCCGTTTGCTGTGTGCACCCTTGCTGCAAATGTTCAACACCTCATGCTGCTCCTGTAATTGTGTTGAAAAAGGCCATCAGATTCAGAGCACTGTTTCCCATATTTCTGGATTACATTTATAGACTAAGGCACTCCAGGGTACAGCGCACGCTTATCTTCCTGCACTTTAAAACATGGCAGGGGTACCGCAGTCCTGGACTAAAGATGCATTAGCAGAGTCATGTGGTGACAAATTGCATAACACCTGCTTTTACTAGGTTTAGCTCTAGTCTGCTATTAGTCCCTTGCTTTTGCGAACAGTGCGTCTTCCCGTGAAAGAATAATATAAACCTCGGTCAAGGCAGAGCTGTAAATAAATGCCAGTACAATAAGCGGAAAAACCTTTAGAGAGTGTCCCTGTCAGCAACCAGGAAGGCCAAAAAGCTTCAAAGCACAAAGTTTGCACATGGGAGACTGGTGACCCATCACACCATTGCCTATGTCACTTCACACACCACCACAAGGCAGGGGTTTGGGTCTATCCCAAGGACAAGGTTGCTCATCTGCAAGGGTTAAACCTCATCCATTTGGCTCACAGTCCACATAGCCAAATTAGGCCGAAGGAGAAATGGCATCCTGTAGGGCCAGGCACCATTGCACTACTGCTCTGAAGGCAGCAACAGCCATTTAACCCTGCTTGCACAGATATTTTGGAGCACTCAGCACTGGCTGCTCTTGCTGGAGCACGGTGGAAAGTCCTGGGGTCATGGAATGTGGAGGGTGTTGCAGGAAACATCCCAGAGTGTGGTCCCAGTCACCCCTTGACCTCAGCACTGCACTGCAAGAAAGGGAAGCTCCTCATCAGCGACATGGGTCCATAGAAAAGACTGGAACAGCCCCATTCAGCCACAACAGGTGGGAAACCAAGCAAAGACAGGCTAATTCCCACTTTTTGTGGTAACACTGATGGAAAACTGTATCAAAAATTAAGTCTTTCACTGCTCTGTCCTGCAGCAGATTAAAACAGAAACTAGAGCTTGGGCTGCCTGGAAAGAGTGAAACCCAGACTTGTGGGATATGGAGAAGTACTCCAGCTGAGGACTGAAACGCAGGAGCAACAGTCCTAGGGCTGATGGAAAATATACTGAATAAGCCAGTAGTATGCATCAAAATTATATTATTATTGCTGTTGTTGTTGTTATACCTTGGAAAGAAATTTGAAATAGGGAAGAGCAAGGGAAAAATATTTGAACAGCAAGAAGAAAGGTGATGCAAGAAGAAAGGTGAAGCAAGATGATAACAAAGGCTGAATACAAAATACTCCTTTCTGAAGCAGGTATTTAGCCCCAGCACCAGAAAGGCACTTTTGGTGGTGGCCTAGGACTCCCAGAAATTTAATTGTGGTGTTCATTTGGAACTTGTAACATAAAAAAAGGCACCAAAATAAGCATATCTGGTTTTATTTAGCATAGAATTCCAACTGCATTTCAATTCACAAATGTGACACAGGTGTATATATATGTAGGTATACAGTTTTCATGCTTCTGAGTCATGAAAATAAGCTGTTGTATTACAAAAGTTGTAATAAGTTGTATTACAAGCTGATGTGACACACATGCCAACAGGAGTCTGGAGCAACTAAGTTTAGGAACACAAAGAAAGCATTGCCATCACTGTTCTATGAGACTTATGTGCAACACAAATGCCCCAATGTTACTACTCTTAAACCATCTCCAAATCTTATTTAACTGTATGATTCCTGCTGCACTGCTGAGTCTTGGTGATGTTTCCTTGGCATGACCAGTGAGGTGGGGTCTCCTCCACAGATGAGGCTGGGTCCAGCAGATGAGACATGGGACAACCTCAGGGAAGGCAAAAGTCTATGCCTGGCTCATACGCTGCTTCCTTTTACATTGATAAAATGATCAAGCACAACATCTTCCCTTTTCATCAGCTATAAACCATTGATACTTACAAACCTCCTGTAATTACCAGAAGGGCTAGAAGGCACAATCAAAGTCTGCAAAGCAGCTTGTGATTTTCCACAAAGGAAGCTATCAACAGATTTACAGGTCTGAAAACAGGGAGGACAGGCTCCCCTCCCTGCTCTCCCCTGCCTAAGGAGCTCTCCTGCACAGAACACTTTGGGGGGTGCACTGCTGGTAAGTGCTGTAAGCAAGTGCTGTAAGCCTTTCAGTAAGGCTGTTATGCAAGGAGGGAGAAACGACTTTCTGTTCAAGGCAATGACCTGGAACTCAGAGAACTGTCTTTTAGCTTTAAGACTGCTCCAGATTTCTTACTGACTTTGACTTAGCTGTTTAATCTTCTTGCACTCTTAGTTATCCCGTTAGGAGAATCAGGAGATAACCCTTATAACTCACATGGGTTTTGTAGGTGCATTCAAGTTGCTGAAGAGCTCTGATACTAAGATGATTTAGGCTATAAAAGCACATAAGTGCATTAGGAATTCTGTAGCTAGCTGATTCCTATTTCATAACACCCACTAAAACTGGCATATGGAGTTCTTAATCCGTAGATAAATTCATTTTAATCCCCAAATCTATTCAATGGCACTGGTTTGCTTCAAGATCAATGTACACACAGAAGAATATCACTATCCCAAACCATCTGGATATTACAGGGTTAAGAAAAGCCAGAAAAAAGAGGAAAAGAAATAAAAACAATAGAGAAATAAAACCATTTAATTATAATCATTCATAATTCATCAATGTTTCAGCTGGTGTGTTTAAACTTTTCACAAGTAGATCCTTGCATAAATTCCCACATGCAAAATGTCATTCATGCTAATTTAGCTTTTGCAATTCAGAGGCCAGTTCAGGGACACTGTACTTCAAAAGTGTAGTTAGTTTAAAGCTGAACTATGAACAGAAGAAATGTCTTGAATAAACTAATCATGGGGTCCTTCTATTTACTGGAGCAGATCGCATCTTAACAAAAGCAGCAAGTATACTGAGGATTGCATACCATAGAGCAAAAAGGGTATAAATTGCATTGACAAGAATATAATTAGTAAAAACACCACAACGTAAAGAAACCACAGCGTGTTAGATATGAAGTGTCCCCTCATAGATCAAATTTCAGACTGAATACAGTGAACTTAGTGGAATGAGTATCACTCTTGTAGTATGACTAATGCAATCATCTCGTTCATGTGACCTGACAAGAGCTTTCTGTATGTGAGATATAAGGTGAGAATTTAATAACATCATTGAGCTAGACCTAATGTCATCTGGAACTTTAAATCTCTCAGATGGAAAGTTATCAGCAGATAAAAACCTTTTGTTGAGTTCAGTTAGTGATTCAGAGGGGTAAATTTGCTGAAATGTCAAGAGTGAAATGAAAGGCAGTGTTAACATTCATTCTTTCGCAATAAAGAATGAATTTAGGAGCTCAGGAGGACTGGTGTGTAGAGCCCTAGATAAAACCAAGCACAGCCTGGGCAGATGCTATTTCAAACTTACTCTTCTGCCTCCATGTTTCACTTTAAAACTTATCAGAAGACAAAACAATAAGAAAAAATTCATCTATTTTGCAACTGGGTGTCTTTTAGCCAGATAATTAGCTAATGTCCTTCTAGCTGTCTGAGGCACTTTGGTGCAGAAAAATATCCATGTGGCAATAGTAGAAAACAATAAATACTTCATGTGGCAGCCTAAACAAGCCTTAAACTTTGAAGAAGTTGAGAGAACCTGACTTTTATTTCCTAAGACATTTCTGTTATAAAGGATCATGACTTCTAGTCTTCCTGCAACCTGGGGACTTGATGGCAAACCTTCACCAGATTATAAGAAGAAAGAAATTGGGTTTTTAAAGGGGATAAAAAGACATCACTGTGTTTTAAAAATTAGCATGGGATTTTTTGAATAAGTGGATGAGTTGTCTTGCCAGGAGACATTTAATTCTATGCATATTGCCAGTAGCAGCAGTAGACAAAGGAAAATATCCTATGGAAGAGTTAATGATCGAGGCACATTTTGGATGACAACACAAAATAAAATTACCAGTTTTCTTTTAGAGGTGATTTTACAGGTGAAATAAATGCAGGGCCTTCATCAAACTTGACATGAGAAAAGCATTTGATGAAAAGTCATGTGGGAAAATATTTATTAAGCAGAAAAAGACAGAGATTAGTGGAAGAAATATAGGGGTATGGATTTTAAATGGAAGTTCTTGGGCAAAATGGAGCTGACCGTGGCTGTAGCTGAAAAATCAGTGTGAACCATTCACATCTCATATTTTCACATAACAAGTTAAAAACAGGACTGAGCTACGACATTTGCTGAGGGATGTCATTGGTAAAGATGAACATTAGCATATTGTGTGGGAAGTACCTGAGACATTCAAGAACAGGAGTAGTGGAAATGGAATCAAATTGCCTAGTACAAAAGTGGCATCAGCTTGTACTTACAGACTAGAAACAAGAAGCTTTTCTCTGAGCTGAGAACTCATTAGTCAGTGATGACAGACAGGGAAAAAGGCCTGAGGGTTATTCATGGAAGACAGGATGACTGAGCCATGATGGAAAGTGTAAATACAGTCCTTGTTTTTATCAGGTAAAAAATCTTTCTGGTAGAAACAGGGAAGTATTAGTGCTGTTATAGAGCTCAGAGGTGTCACAGAGGTACCAACTGCAGTACACTTCCAGGCAGTCTTATTTAAACAGAAAAAAATTTGAAATACCAGCAAGTAATCAGGATAATTAAGGAAATGAACAGCTTCATCTTCCAAAAGGATGTCAACAGAAGTGAAACAAAGGCTTCAGGAGCTGTGAATGCTGTCCACAAGCATAACAAAGAATAAACACCTTCCAGGAAAGGTGAAGATCTAAAGGATGATACATGCACTGAAAATCATCAATTTGTCATGACCACAGATTAAGATGGAGGTCAGAAGAGAAGATGGATAGAAGAACCCTATTTCAGTGAGAAAGTAGTAAAACAGACTCGAAAAGGAACAAAAACTCCTTCTAGTTTTAGGGTGCAACGTGATTCTCTTTCAGGCATGACCTGAGTACTTGAAAAACACATTTGCCTCAGCCCAGGTAGACCCTTCCAGTTCCATACCTCTATACATTGCTCTTAAAAATACTTCCCTCCCATTCCCTCTTTTGCATTCCCAACTTGAATATCAGTAGATGGACTTAGCTGATGTTCTGAAATCTGTGGGTGTTTAAGAGCTCAAAAAGGATTGTTTTTCCTTTGTATGCAAATTTTTCAGCCCTTCTTTCTGAACCAGTTGAATTATAAATACTGCTATGTGTACCTGAAGTAACCTCATAAAGTCATGGTATAAATCAAACAGGTGAAATTGAGACTTTAATCCTACTAAATAATATGCTTGTTACCAGAAAATAAAACACCATAGCAGGAATGGATGTACTTTGGCTCTAAAAAACAAAGAAACAAACAAACAAAAAAGCTTGTTACAAAATATTCAACTCATGACAGTCAATATATCACCTGTAGCAATTCTACAAAGATTTATCTTACATAATCTTCTGTGATGTTACATATACTGAATCTTCTAACGTATGAGTATTAATCTAAGCAGATAATGGCTGAGAAGCTGTTTATGAGTGGCTTGGAAGATACTGTGAGAAGAGTTTCATATTTTTTAAAACCTTACAATGAAGGGAGGCTCAGTCTTATATTATTATTGCTTGCAATGATCATGTAGCTTTCTTTACAAAACACTACTGCATAAGGCCTCTTTTTCAGCCTGACTTACAGCCAGAAGGCCTTTGGTATTATGGATCACCCTGGCAGTAAATTGCTTTCATTTTCTTTTACATTTCAGAAGCAAGAAATAATTTCTCAATTTTTTGGCACCAAGAATACTGTGACTTAGAGGACTGGCAGTGAGAGCTGGTTATATCCTGCATGGACACTTTTAACATCAGCACTGAAAAAAACTCAGACCTTTTTTCTCAAGCAGAATACTTGCATTGGCCATGAACCCACCCATTCTCAGATGAGTAATGAAATAGATGTAAGTGAAAAGCATTCCCCATTGCTGAGTGTGTTCTGGGTGCAATAACTAACAGAATAGAAAAAACACAGATGAAGCAAAATCTTAAAACACACAGATATCAGATTTCAAAAGACAGCAGAGGAAGAGGAAATGTGAGACAAGGCAGAGATTTTTCACCAGAAGAAACCATGCTAAAGCTGGTAGAGACACACCAGCACAGAATTTGAGTGGGAGGAACTTCCCATCCAAAACTGTCCCTTCCCACAAATTGCATGCAACCAGTACCTCAGCAAGATCCCTCCTGGCTCCCCAGAGCCCATCCTGGAGAAGAAAAGTGAGGACTTAAAATAGCCGAGAAACAGGTTCAAAGAACTCTAATGTCTCTTCAGCACTGCTTCCGCCATCTTGCCCAGTTTTGATTCTTTTTGGTCTAAATGTGGCTGAATTTTAACCCCGGGTTAAGTATGATTCTGTTCAATTAAGGCTAAAGGCTATTTCCTATGCAGAAGTCCCTCTGGGACAGCATAGAACAGTTTTGTTTGGAAGGACCTTTTTAGGTCACCTAGTCAACCAGAACATCATCGGGAACGGCATATAAGGCCAAAGATATGTCCTTAACTTACACTCTCAGAGAAATGTAGTAAGAATTTATGAAATTATGTAGGAGGATGGCATTTAAGGGACCTCATGAAGTTTTGCCTTCAGTTTTTTCTCCCCTGCAGGTGTACAACACTCACCCAACAATGCAAATTGTGTGTTAGCTTTTTGGTTTCGTCAGATTGAATCTCGCACTTAAATGCAGAAGGGTAGATTCCTGAGTACATCCAGAACTTCAGGTAGGCCCTAGCATCCCAGGTAAGCAGAGATTTGTACCAGATCATGTCTCCTTGTAGAAGTAAGAATTAATGACCTGTTTTTAAAACTTAGACCTGCTGATCAGATGACCATGCCACAAACCACAGCCACAGCCATGGGGACTCAGCTTCTGACATGGTTTAAAGGGTGGCTTGTCCACTCTAGGAGGAACAGTGCAAAGCCCCGTTGGATATTTGAAAAAGAATAAAGGCCATCTATTGCTGGATTCCTGGAGTAGTGACAGAGGTTTTGCTGAGAGACAATTGACCTGAAACTCTCCTTCTACCCCACCAAAAATATGAAACCAAAACCACCCCTTCCACTACAGTACATTTCAGTTTATGCCTCAGACTCGGGGTCAAATGGAGTAGTACTCTGCCTATCCTAAAATGATCTCTGCCTTTTCCCAGCCTCCCTGTTATTTTGCTTCAGTTGGACGGGAGCCTCCCAAGAGGTACAGAACAAAGAGGAGAAAATAATCACAGAGAAATAAACCCCATTTGTCAGCTTAATTTGCTGATATATTTGACAATGCATTCAATTTTTAAAAGTAAAAATGCACTCCCTGAATGTAGCTTCCCAGTAGCTGGCCTTTCTTTTGATTTGTCAACCTATTGAGAAGGCAGATATTAAAACCTTTAACCACTTTTCTCTGGAGCTATACTGAACCCTTAATCAATTCAATTTTTAATAACTGTTTAATGTCCCAACAGGAGTGATTTTATTGGCTAGTTTCCAAATTTCTCCACTGATTACTGAATCAACTAATAAGAGTTTATGTTATCAGTCATTTATGTAAAGAAACTATAAATGAGCCCTTATTTCACAAATGTAATCCCATAATACATTGGGCACTTCTGTTCAGATCCAACAAGGCTTAGATCAATGTCCTTCATTTCAAGGACACTTCCCTCAATTGAGTAATGTTCTCTAAAAAGGGGGGATAATAAACAGACCTAAAGTTATGTGCATTGTTAAGCTCTTTCTCACAACAGGTGCTGTGCTCAGGCACACTTGGACAGGATCCAGATATTTGGAGCTACTAGACTGGAAGTGTATCAGACAGTTAAAAACCTCTTTTCCTGTAAATCACAGCAGAAGTTCCTCATTGGGGTTCAAAGCCTGTATAATCATTGCAGCTATTTAATGATCTTTTCAACAGAATATATATTTTAAAGATTCTTTTCTCATTTCTGAGATACCCAGAATGGGAAATTGGACTCCTCTTATTTATAATTTCCAGTGATCTTTTCAGATAATCTTTTCACAGAATTTTGTAAGCTCCTCTAATTAGACCAGAAGCATTTCAAGCCATCCAATGTGTTGCTCTGTTGCTGGAGTAGATGTAGAAAGAAATTACTATCCAGGCTTAAATGTTATGTGGCTATTGCTGACTTAAACAGGAATGATGGTTTTAGTGGGATCTTGAGCCAGAAATCTAATTTTCTATCTGCTTTTATAACACAGCAAAATGAGCAGTCATGAGGTAAACCTATGACAAGTTAGACATTAGAAATTTTAAGGGCTATTAAACTTTTTTTGAATATTCCCAGAGGACTGGCATAAACTTACTTAGCGCCTCTATTTCTGTAATTGTGATATAGTAGGAGATTTCACAGTGTTTAGTGGTTTATTCAGTGAACTCCTACAGCTTGGTAGTAACCTTGGCTGGCATAAAAACCAGGAGGGTTATCACAGCATCTGCAAACCTGAAGGAGAGTTTCAGATTAGTTTGTACTTGTTGCATTTTTCATTAACCTCATTTTACAGTCTTGTTTTACTCTAAGGTTTTTTGTTGCTCATTTTTGGTGGTCATCCTTCATTTAAGAAAGGAATGTTTATTTTCAAATTTATTGGACAAAAAGTAGAGTTTGAAAGAGAGGCTAGACAACTTTATTCCTGATCTATTGATAAAAGAAGAGCCATCCAAAGTAGTATTCATGTGCCCAACACATGCCACCCATGTGAATGTAATCAGGCAAAGAAATAAAATGCTGAAGGTCTCAGTTATTGATGGACAGTCTGCTCAAATACAAGACAGTGGATGGAAATAAACATGGCCAGGTCATACTTAGCACTCGTACACAAGTCTGATTTTGCACCACAGAACGAAAAGATCCAAAGAAAAGAATGAGCCCATGCTAAAAATTAAGCAGATGGGAAATACCTGTACCAGGCAGTGAGAGAAACATTCTAATCATCACAGCTTTAAATCAACTTTTGGGCAGGACCTGTATTCATAACTTTTGCCCTGAATGACATGTATAATTGTTGTTGACAATATAAAATTTGTTCTAGATTTATACCAACGTTATTGAGAACAGAGGCCAGTCTTTTAATATGAAATGGGTCCCCTGAGAGACACTGCCTGGTAGCAGAGAGTGAGAATTTGCATCACATAAGCTGCCATGACACTGAGATCAAAAAGTGTCCTGTCGGTGTTCTGAGAGAAAAGCAGGCATGGAAGTGTTCAAATTTCAGTCTAGTGTCTGATGCATCTGGCCCTGGAGAAAAAATTGGGGTCTGGGCATCATGGAAACTGTACAGGTCTTTGTCTTTCTGACCCAGGTCCTCCCCCACCATCACTAGACAGTAAAAACACCTGTTTCAACACAGGTCTTACATCTGACCACCTTTTACAAGGAACAGCGATGAAAATAATATCTGAGCTCTCATACACAATTTCATAGATGCTGCAAACTTCTTGGAAGAAAACCTGAAAATGTTTCTCAGCCACGTATCTTTTCAGAGGGTGCAAAATGTGGAACTGACTTGGTAAATTCCTTGAGTTTTGGAAATGGGTAAAAAGAATTAGCTGTGCACTTTGAAGTAGTAGCAGCCAGCTCCTGTTTTATTTCAGCACAGATCCTGCCTGGCTCTAATGTATGCCTCTGCAGCAGCCCAAAGGAGCCATAAAGCCACACTGCCTGACAAGCAGGAGATTCTCCTTGCATAGGGAATTCATGCACTGCAAAGTCAGAAACACCAACTCCTTATTGTTCTTCCTCCCTGTGGAGGTGATGTAGGCAAATGTCAGCAGCAGCTCACAACTGCAGATCTCCAGCTGCTGGAGCAGATGCTTGGAGCCAGTGTTGACCTGGAAAATATTAAAATAATCTTAAGGCTTCTTTGAATCATTCCAAGAGCTAAACCAGCTGGCTTAATATTGCACACTTGCCCCTCTCAGACCTACTGTCAGGATTTCCTTTTCCACAACTCAAATCCTTCCTCACGTAGAAAGAAAGTCATGGGTGCAGATTATCTTCTCCAGAAGACAGAGCTAAAAGGCTGCTAAATATGTCCAATCCTGGATTTGAGGGGGAGCAAGAAGAAAGATTACCCAGGTGCTGCTACCAGCATATTTTCTTGTTTCATGAGTCAGTCTTTAGTAAATGAATGATAGTGCTTCATACACTTTAACCAACTGCTGCCCTTTTTTAATGCCACATGTACCCAAATCCTTTCCTTCTGCCAATCAAACTTCAAGTGTGCCTTCCAAAGTTTATCTCAGAGCAAAATCCATCACTTTTACCACACTGATACAGAAATTCATCAAGCAGAGCTCTCCTGATCAGCAGGAGGGGAACAAGATATTCCCTGGAATAAAGCTCTTAGTTAGAAAACTTTCCCTAACAGGGAAGCATAGTGGGGTTGCTACAGCATGTAATTAGAAGTCAAAGGACTAAAGCTTAAATAAAAAAGCTATTTGACTGAGTTATTAACTTCCTTAGCTATTAATTTGCAATATATACCAAGTCATCACCATCACAGGGATGTTGAGAAACTTAATCAGTGAATATACCTGAAGCACTGTAAAAGGTTGAAAAGCTGAATACTTGGCATTATGGAGGTGACCATTTTAATCAACACTGATATAATCGACATAGGGCCAGTAAATTTTGAACTAAAAGAATAAAATGAACCTGTGGTGGGACTTAAACACTTTCTCCATAGCTGGGAGAAGTTTACTTGGAGCACAAGAGTCAAATGCGCTCTATTACTCTGTTTCTGAACAATTCTGTTATTTGAATTATTCTTTTTAATAGCCTTAAACATATATTTGGGTATCATCAGACAAAATTTATGAGCTCTTGGGCCCAGGATTCTTCCCCGAGAGCTGAGAAAAGAATTTTTTCTTCCACTGAAAGCCTTCCCTAATTTGTCAAAGGAATTAAAGAAGGAAAAGAAAGTCCTCAGAAAAAGGATGAAAGTTACAGCAGCAAAAAATCACATTCACTAGTACTAAGCCTGTCACCTGGTAACACATTATAGCAATTGGAAGAAACACAGACTTCTATTTCCCCTTTATAAAAGCGAAGTTTCATTTAATGAGCCTTTTAAGGCCAACTGTGCGTAATTTTGGGCACCATGTCATAAAAATAGAAACTAAGCTGTTAGAGGGCATCCAAAGGAGGGCCGTGAGGATGGTGAAAGACCTGGAGGGGAAATCACATGAGGAGCTGAGGTCACTCAGTCTGTTCAGCCTGGAGGGGACTGAGGGGAGATCTTGTAGCAGACTGCAATTGCCTTGTGAGGGTAAGTGAAGGAGCAAGTACTGATCTCCTCACTCTCATGACCGGTGACAGGATCCGAGGGAATAGGATGAAGCTGAGTCAGGGGAGGTTTAGGTTGTATATCAGGAAAAGGTTCTTCCCCCAGTGAGTGGTTGGGCATTGGAACAGGCTCCCCAGGGAAGTCATTACAGCATCAGACTTGACAGAGTTCAAGAAGCATTTGAACAATGCTCTCAGATACATGGTGTCTCTTGTGGGCAGAACCAGGAGTTATACTCGATGATCCTTGAGGGTGCCTTCCAACTCAATATATTCTCTGATTCTATGGTAGCTTAAAGTCAATATGAAGAACAGAATCTTGTCATGGTTGAGGGGTGAAGGAACCTCTGAAGATCATCTAGTCCAATCTCCTTTTTCAATCAAGGTCAGCTACAGCAGGATGCCCAGGACCATGTTTAGTCTGGTTTTGAATACCTCCATGGATGGAGACTCCACAATCTCTCTGAGCAACCTGTGCCAGTGCACACAGAGAAAAAGTTATGCTTAGTTGAAACCTCTTGTAACTCAAACATTTCCCATTATCTATTGTCCTGTCATAAGGTACTATTGGGATAGTCTGGCTCTCCCTTATTCCCCCCTCAGGTATTAATACACACATTGAAGAGATGTCCTTAAATCTTGTCTTCCAAGACTGAACAATCCCACCTCTCCCAGTTTCTTCACGTATGAGGGATGCCCCAATTCCTTAATTATCTCTGTGGTCTTTCACTGACCTTATTCTAGTGTGGCCATATCTCTCTTATACCAGGGAGCCCAGGAGTGGACTCTTGTCCAGGTATGGGCTCACCAGTGCTGAACAGAGACAGAAATGTTTACAATTATCAAATCCTCAGTAAATACATTTAAGCAAGCACATCATCCTTCCATATTCTCTACACCATGACCTGATGGCACCTGGGTGCACAGAAGCACCACGACTGTGCACCTTAGTTGCCACATCCACAGGACACAAGTCCCATAAAAATGCTGCACCATCAGAGCATTGAAAAGAACAGCCCAGCAGGAGTGGAAGCTGCAGAAAGAGGAACAACGGATGCAGCAAATTGCAGCCACATGTAAAACAGCTTCTTAAACACACCTCTCCTGCTTTGCTTTTTAGGAGCCAGCAAACACAGTGGTTTGAAAAAATCCCCAGAAGTGGGAAATTTTGTCTCAGGTCTGTCACAAAACAATGTGAACTGGAAGACCTATTTTTCTTATAACCACAATACACAGCTAGAAGAATTTAGTAAAGAGATTTATATGTCTGTTATAAGGCACCAGTTAAATAGTGCATTTTCAGGGACTGAGTATTCATCATTGTTCTGAAGAAATAGTGAGATTAATCATGAATTGCTGAAATAGAAACCCAACTGACAGTATAGTCTTCTGTACCACTTGCTATACAACCACATGTAGACTGGCCTCAAAGAACTTGGGAACTATACAAAGCAAAGGGAAAGAGCATTACACAGTTTGGAAAGATTAACTGTTTCTATCCAAATAGTTCAACAAAGACTCAAACTTTCCAAAGTGTCTGAACTTTCCCTGTGTTCAGACCCAAAAAATCTATATCTCATGAGACAAGTTTATATAGAAAACATATAAAAAAGGCTGCACCTTATGGTCATAACATATTTGGGTTAGCTGTGGAAAATCCTCTTCTATTTTGTGGTTCTGCATGGCAACATGCATGCCCTTCAGGACAAAAATTGATGTAAGGACTGGAAGACCACTTGGCCTGTGGATGGACTTAATGCGATGTAAGCTGTATCACCTGGAAGCACATCTAGCATGCTTGGAAAGGAGTAGGCACTTGAGGACTTTATAGCATGTTTAGACAGGCTCACACACTAAGACAAAGGTCACCTTGTATTTTGGAGTGTACGACTTCTTGACACCAAATATCCTTCACTAATCAGTAAATAAATAGCAGGAAGCAATGAAGTCCTAACTTGAAAGGCCTGAAGTGGAGGGAGTAAGGGAAAAGGGGCTGAGCAGGTTAGTGAATAAAATTTTCACCTTATAGAAATACCACAGGTTTCAGAAGCAACTGGTAGAAGCAACTAGAGAAAATGGCCTGCAAATAAATCAGAAAATCCTTGATTTCAAAATCTCTGTAACTGGCAAATCGGAATTAAGGTCATCATATTGCACTGACATGTTTCAAAAAAAAAAAAAAGAAATTCTGTTGCTGTCACAGTGTGGAAACAAATATCTGTGCATACAGGCAGATGTCAGATATTGGAGAGGTATACACACGCTTGCAACTTTAAATGAAAAATTTTCTAAAATTGGAGACAATCTGTTGCCCTAATTGCAACATACACAAAAATCTTGGTTGGAGGGAAAAGTGCTGATTTCATGTTTTTCTTTTTCCACAAACAGAACCTGTGTTCTGAGTACAAATAAACTGAAATAAAAGAATCAGTAGCATCTTTAGACAGAATCAGGCCCGTGTCTGGATGCTATTATTTTTCCTTTACATCCTAATACTTATTTGAAAACATAAAAAGAGTGTTGAATAAAATACTGCATTTGAATTGCAGCTAGGAATAATAATAGTATCCTTTACTGAGACTAGATAATTTCTCACTTCTGGAAATACAGACTCTTTTTTCACAAAATAGAAGTATTTGTGGAAAGAGCCCATCACTGACATTTATGTAACCACTTCATAGAATCAATGGCTTATTATTGTTGTTATAGTCACAGCCTCAACAGAGATGCAGATGTAAATAGAGTACGTTAAACCAAAAATAAGCTTCCTCAATAAAGAAACCATGTGCAAAACAGTACAGAAATTACACCTTTACTGTAACATCAGACTTCTGTACAACATCCACAGAGAGGTAGATGTTTAAGAGGTAGATCTTTAAGAGAGACCTTTAGGAATTCATATCAAGAAAACACATGCCCTGAAGACTTGTTCAAGAAGGTGCACTCCTTTATGCTTATATGACCAACAACTGCAGCATTCGACCCTGAAGCTAAGGTTCAAGCCACCTGCTTCCACAGCATCAGCTGATATAAAGCTACATCCCACACAGGTGTAAAGTTAGCAGTCAATGACAATACACCATGGACTTTGCAACCAAAAGGGGCAGCACATCTTCCCTAGTGAGAATCATGAGGCAATATGTGATCTACCAGGATATCTTCCCCTTTTTCCCATCACACTGACCAGTTTTTCCATTTTGTATTCAAGTATCTTTTAGGCTACATGTCATTCAAACTATTGGTTTAGCCAAGAAGTTAAAGGGACTCCAAAGGGCAGACAGCTCCTCTGTCAAGGCAAAGGGCCATGCTTCCATTGCAGCCCTCAAGGGAAAGATTCATTTAACTCTATTCAAACTCTGGGCTCATATTTGTGCAATAACAAACAGGAGCAAAGGAGTCACTATCACCTTTTGTATCAGGTGTGACAGTAACAATTAAAAATAAGATATTAAAGGAAAATTTAAAGAAGAATGCTAATATTAAAGATCTAGTGATGGGCTCTGAACTAGCTATTACCATTCTGGACAGAGATGTTGGAGTTACAATCAATAGTGTCACGAACACGGAGCTTGGTGCTCAGTAGTTGTCAAAAAAAAGCAACAAGAATGTTAGAAATTATTAGGAAAGAAAAGAAATAGAGAACAAAACCAAAATTATCATTATGCCCATGTCTTAATTCCTGTGTTCAATTAAGAGCCACTCATTTCAGAAAAAACATCTAGAAGAGCTAGAAGAGACACAAAGAAACACAATAAAGGTGCAAATTTTAGCACAGCTTCCAAACAAGGAACTAATACATTGCAATTCCCCAACCCGAAAAAACAGAGACCATGAAGACGGAGTTTAAGAGGCATTGGAAAACCACAAAAGGCATGAATAGAACAGGAAACAATTAGTCTTTTTTTTTTTTCCCAGTACAAGAACTAGTAGGTATCAAAGTTTTCAGAATGTACATTCAAAACAAAGAATGTTTTCTCGGCTCTAGAATTTGTTAACAAACCTGTAGAATGCTAAAATGCACATCTGTAGGAAGGTCCTCAGAAAAAAATTTGTGGAGGGAAAAATAAATTAAGCAATAAATCCATCAAAGGCTCTTAAACATCAAGACAAGTATGCCAAGGTGAGGACCTCAAACCACTAGAGGCTGGAAGATTTTACCAGCAAGGAGGACTAAATACTTGCCGTGTACTTCTATGACTGGCATCTTCTGTATGTCTGCCCAGTGCAAGACATGGTGACACATGGTCCAATGCAGTCATGATAATGATCAATTAAACCTCTTTCAAAAAGATGCCATGAGAGAAAAGCAGAGATTTCTTGCGGACTCAAAGGTCTGCAAGGAGAGCATTTAACTACATGCTTTGTTCTAAGCTCATTCCTAAATTTAGTAGAACTAAGGCACAAGCATAAATCCTTTCTTAAACAGAGGTTTTTTCTGGGATTGGAGGTCTTGTTATTACCCTTTATATCAATGTTTTTGCACAGCTGTCTTCACTCTCTGTTATCATTTTCCTAGGTTTAAAAAAAGCAAAATGCGTGCAGTGTTGCAACTATTCACTAAGTGCAGACTTCCGTCACTTAATTACATCAAAGCTTTGTTGCCAAAGTTGATTATAGCTCCCCTGTACTGCAGGGAAGTTTGTCAACCAAAAATCATCCTCAAGGACCAAAATATCTTTATCCACAGTTTCTAATATTCACTTATATTATCATATGTATTTGTGTTGCTGTGACACTCAAATTGAGCAGATGAAAAAACTCTCAAAGCATTTTGTCTAAAAAATAAATTATTTATAACTCTGTGAGTTTCAGGTATACTTTGATATTAAAAGTTCACTGATCATGCTCCGTTCAAAAGATATGGAGCAAGAAAAAATAAAGACCTAAAGGAATTTGTGTGTTCAGTGATGCTAATTACTAAGACTCTGGTCATGTTTTCTAGATTTAATAGCACATCCTATAGCCTTTTGGACTAATCAAATGAAAGTAGTGGATTTATGTTCCAGTGTGCTGTAAGAAGAGGGCTTAGAACACTCTCAAAGTAATTTCGTTTGACATGCAAAGCTATTTGATCGCAGTTTCTGAACATTTCTACCACATTTGTATTAGCATGGAGTAATCTGAATTTTGTCATCTTTTGAGTCTGACTAGTACATGGTATGGTCTTTTCTTTTTTTTTCCTGTTCTGCAGTGCTGATTGCTTACATATCACTAAGGTAAAAACATTGTGAGGACATTCAAAATTGCTAACATTAGAAAAATGCCAGCATCACCAGCATATGGATGGTTATTGTGTAGTATTTAGGGATCTGAAATTTAAGGAGGAAAAAAGGAAGAATTGTTGTATATTAATGGTAAGCAATTGTCTGCCAGTGTAAATTTTACAAGGACAGTGTAAAAGCTTCTTCTAATGTATTTTCAGAGAACAAAATGCTGATACAAAAACCTTTGTGAGATTGTATTATTCTAATGATTTGATTTTTACTAATACGATACTACAATAATTACGATTTTTACTATATGATATTTACTAACACGATATATGGGTGACATAAAGGCAACTTTAACCTTCTCTATATTCGTGTTGCTCCTCCACCTTACTTTTCAATCATCTTCTAGGTACTGTATACACGGTGCATTCTGCTTTATTATTTGGCTGCAGAGAAAACTAACATCTTCAGCAATTTCTCACGGCTAAAGGACTTGGACGCTTTTGCAGCATGGTCACAGGGTCAGACAACCAGCTGTTGCCTGAACATATGATGTAACAAATCCAAGAGTCTGCACAAATATTCAGAAATACTGAGCCCACTGAACCATGTAGTATGTCAGACTTCCAACCATCACTCCAATTTTGACAGGACGCAGACTTTTTTCTTTCTAGAAAAACACCATTTGTAGTTAAGTGGATGCTCCAGTTCACATGTCAGCTATTTTTGCACTCAGAATTTCTCTCCTGCCTTTGTTCCAGAGGTGCCCTAAAAGTTGTTAGGGCAATAAAAGCTCTTTTGAACAAAATCTGTGCAGATATTTCATGAAAAATGCTCTCATCTTCTTGCCACAACTGCTGTCAGCCCTTCTTCTGAGGGCAGCTGGACTAGGACATCTGTGAGTGCAGGGCATAGCACTGGATTTGTCCTTGGCTGGGTAACACAGTTCTTTCAAATGACTACCATCCAACCCTGACCTGCTTTGAAAACACAACAAAAATCTCAAGGAAGAAGACTGCCTCGTCCTACTGATAGGGAGGAAGGAAAGTGAAAGCTTAAAAAACAATCTAGTAATAAATACTGGCTACTGTCTATTCACTGGTACAGTCCTTTTAATGCTGCTGGTCACTCAGGTGGATGGAGGAGTGAACCACAGAATGGAATACTATGTTGGAAAGAACCTCAAGGACCATCTGATCCAACCCACTGGCAGAAGCACAGTGGGACAAGTATGGCCTGCTAAACCCAGCTGTCAGCTATCAAAGGCTTCAGGAAGCTGAAGTGCCTGGTGATCAGCTGTTCTGGAGGCCTCAGAACAAATGTGTTCATACAGGTCTTATTTGTTTCTGCCTCTCCCTCATCCTTCATCTAAAATTCAGCAGCACTTGGATTGCTGAGCAATGTTTCTGGCAATATTCCTGCATCAGCCAGAGAAGGGAGGCTCTCTGCAGGCTGCTGCCAGCCAAATGTCCTGCAGGAGCATCAACAAGAGCTTCTTCATGAGGGACAAAAAGAGAGCCAGGAGAAACCTACTCTTCATTTTTATTAACTAGCCCCTCAGAAAAGAGAGGTACAGACCTCTGAGCTGGCAGTCAGTGAGAGAGAAGGTCATAAACTCAGTTTTATGCAGGCTTTTGTTTTGAGGATTTGGGAAGAGCTGGCTGGTGTTTCTCACATTGCAGAAGCACTAGCCCACGATGCTCTGTCATGCAAGCAAGCAAACAAAATAGCTTTTAATAACTGGGGTAGGTCAATGCTTTTGTTACCACTCCTGTACCTGACTATTGTCCTGAACCAAAAGCAATTAAAACAGGGATTATACTTTGACAGCTGCATTTGTGGTGATATGTATGCATAGCAGAACTCTGCCATGCTTTGAGAAGCTGATCTATTTTTTAGCACCTTGTTATAATTAGAACGAAATGATTTACAATAAATTATTTATTTGATTAATTTCATCCTTTTTTCTTTTCTATCAATGAATTGTCCACAGACAGAATGTTGAATTCTTGAATTCATTTTTAAATAATATATTTGATGATTAACTCCAGGTCTGCAAGTTATTCATCATTTGCTAATAATCACAATTCAGAATTTGTCCAGTGGCATGCTATTTTCTGAGGCTCAGAGGACATAGGGACTCTTTCCTCCTCCCTCTTTGAAACAATATGCATGGAACAATATTATGTACACTTCTTAAATTTTATTATTACATATACAGTCTTAGATTGTCTTATTGTTTAAAAATGAATTTAAAAAAAACCCAAACAAACAACCAAAAAAACCCACCACCCTCTGATGCCAAGATTTACTGTTTAACCCTAATATGATTTTGAAGGAAAATAAAATAGGAAATCAGAACAGGATGAAAATTGCTTCCAGATATTTAGAAAATAAATTCTGGAACTTGAGAAAAATTATTATAACAGGCTACAGAATGATTTTGAGAGGTCCAGTGGTGGACACTTCTATGCAATTCTTCAAGCCAGATATTTTTGGTGTTTCTTTTCCTTACAACCCATCATCTAGTCCCATCTTTTAGTTGGCACAATAGACAATTTCTAAGTGGCTTCTGAAAACAAAGACAAAAGCAGTTACAAACAGAAATTCAACTTAGTCATGGAGGATGTATGATGTTACAACATATATCACCTCATGGTAAAAGTACCTCCTCTGTCTCATCTCATACAAACTAAATCACCACACCACAAAAATCTGGATCCTAACAACATTTATCCCAAGGTACAAATGTATTTATAATTTGAACACTTTATTTGATGACAACTTCCTGTTCTGCAGAGATTCATTACTTGCAAAATAACGAGTATTCACATGTTGCCATGGTGCAATATGGCACAATTTCCATGAGGTACAGGCCTCCAAGCCTTCCTCTCTACCTTCCATACACAGCACTCATAGTTACAACACTCACATTTAGATGACTGTTAGTACAGCACCCTGTTTGCCTTACCAGGTGAGGAAGTTTTTAAGCCTGAGGCTATTTTTAATCTTTTGGATATTTTTAAGCCTTGAGAAAGGATGCTCTGTTAATTTCCCATTTTAGTCAGCAGGAATGAAGGCAGACAATGTAATAAGCACACAGCCAATTGCACACATGAAGACTTGTAAACTTGTCTGTAAATTCTGTCACAAATTATTAACAAGCATCTGCAATGTTCTTACTGAGGAAAAAATCCTACTTACATAACAGTTCATCACGATAGAAGCTGAGTGTTCATACAGATGTATTTTTAGCTGGTTCCTATGGAAACGTGACTTATGTGATCACACTTTATATATGTTGCTCAATAACTTTTGGCCCTACCAGATAATTTCAGCTACCTCTGACAGAATGATGGACTCCTTCACTTTGGGGAACTGGATCAGCTCAGCCTACATTAGCCACCTGAGAGTCTACTGACTGAGGCTATAGAATTAGGTGAGGAAAGAAGATGGCACATATCCCAGTCACAGAAATGTTATTTAGAGCTCATGAATTACCATGAAACACAAATCCATGGGAAACATTGGTCCAGATGCTTATAGAAATTCTCGTCTGCAAAGTACAGGATATTCCACTGGCCCAGAATTAGTTTAAATCTTGAACAAGAGAGATGACCATAACGTGTTTTTTTCAGTTAAAGCGTATAATGAGGAAAGTTTATATCTGCTCTTGCCTTTGACATAGAGCTCAAGTGGTTCTGTGATTCTAAAAATATCAAACCCAGACGCAGAGCTGCTGAGCATGTCTGACTCTTGAACTTGCAAGCACAAATGTAGAGGCATTACTTCAAGGCATGCATGAATGTCCTGTTTAAGTAGGTTGAGAGACACCTGGTGCTTACAATCTCCTAAAGAACCCTTCTTTATATTCCTTAAAATCTGTTCATGGCCTAGATGTTGTGTAAGTCTTCCTTACTGAGCCTATCAGCTTCAGTTGCTGTTTCCCTACATAGCCCTTATCTTTCCAATCTCATGAGGATAAGCAGAGCAAGAAACAGTTCAGTCACAACAGCCACCTGTAGGAGAATGTGCAGCTTGGATTAGGAATGCTGTTTCCTGCGGTGGGTGACACCAAGCAGATCCCATAAGGAAATCCAGGAAAAGCAAACTTCTACTCATTCTTCTTTCCTACCCCAGTTTTCCTGGTGGATCAGTATAGAAGGTACGTAATGACAGGTGTTCCTTCTGCCTGCTTACTCTTTCACTGCTTCAAAGTGAATTCCAGACACAACTCTGAAAGATGGTTCCCTGTATACCCTGACATGAAGACACAGATTCCTGAAGAACTGCAGCAGGTCCCTGGTTCCACCTCACTCCCATGTGCTGTACCAGATGCAAACCTCCTCCCATGTGACCAGTGCTCAGATGCACTGGGTCTTTGATCACTTCCCAAACAAAAGTCAGTTCCAGGACCCCAACTCTCTGCAGAATTCAAGCGTCAAATGAATTTGTACATCACATATGCCAATTTTACATTTTCACCCTGCTTATCCTCACTATGGCTGTGTCCATAAACCACTACCCATGGAAGCTTCAACAAACTGCAAGTAACTTTCACTTTCAGCAGTTTTTATGTGTGCTGTTATTCCAGTCCATGTTATTTCAGCAATGCTTAGCAAAATCAAGCATGCATTTTAATATATATTATCACACTAATAAGAGATATTAAGATTCTATGCACAAGGATAGGAGTAATAATAACAAAGGAAATTTCTCCAGCACTGCATTTAATTTAAAAGTGCTGAGATAAGTACATAAACTCTTCTGGACACTCTAGGAGTTGATATCTTGCTTCATGGGTGTGTACACACGTCTGTCTACTTCTGTGTGTCTCTCACACCTGCAGCTCATAATCATATGTAGTTTCAAATGAGTTGAGAAAATGAAAATTACCTTCAAATGGAAGGAAAATGCATTTGACATACCTCTTGTCCCAGCACTTGCGAGACTCGCTATAATTACTGCTGTGAGCTTGCAGGCAGATGGCAAACGAGGCAGCACCTTGAATTCAGTCAGCAGGATGCTGCAGAATTGCTCTCACTAACATTTTGTTCAAGATGTTTCAACACACAAATCTGAAAACTGGCAACCAAGACATAACTACTGCAATTATTAGTGAGCCTTAAATATCAAGCACATTACATCTCCACCAGCCTTCCACATCTCTCTGCACCCACAGAGTGTCACCTATGCTGTACCCAACCTAGCTGCATGTGCTTGGCCCCAATTAATATTATTACAGACTCCGAGACAGAAGGAAGAGTCTGCATTAACAGATGAGATTGAAAAGGACCAAATTCTATTCCAAGAGGAAAAAAAAAATCTTGCTCATATCAGGGAGATCATTTTGATACAGCAGTGGCATCCAAGTTACCTGGAGGTTGCCAGCTGCCTGAGTCTTACTGAGCTTTTAATATGACAAAAGGAAGGAAAGGGAGGGGGAAAGGAGAGCTTTGGGAAGATAAGACTTTAAAAAAAAAAAGGACATAATAGGCTAAATATCCAGCTGCCTTAAGGCAGAGGGGTTATGTCTATTCATTTTTTTAATCCATCTGGCTCCTTGACTAGGAGATTTGGGAATATCTTTTTGCACAAGAAATCTCTTCCAGTGAAACTGGGGAATAATTTGAGAGGCTGCAAAGGAAAGAGTGTTTATATGTCTGAACAGCCTTATAAAATTAATACCAGAGTCCTACTATGGTAACAGAACCAAGCAGAAGAGGGTTACCTATGTTCTCTTGCATCCATTTTAAAGGAAATGGCCCTTCTGCTGGTGGTTGGGGTTTTTTTATTTTGTTTGCTACATGAGATGAGATTTTACAGTTCTGGAGTCCCTCTTTACATAGCTAGCTACAGTTCTGGAAAAGCAAACATTGTCTCGTCAGCTGCCGTTGCAGAGCAGCCAGCTACCACACTGCTGATTTAGACCAGAGCAACGAGCACTTTGCAGTATTTCTACAGCCAAGTCCGAGTACTGTGTGTAAGAATGAAATGATTGGAGCAACTTTCCCTAAGAACAATGAATTGTCCTTTCTGAAATCACTTTAGTCCATGTTATTGCACCCCGAAATTTGCCTAACTTAAAGAAATGGGTAGAGTTTACACTGCAAAGGTAAAACCATTCTTACTGTTTGCTAGCTGCTTATGCTTCTACACTGTTAGGATTTATTTCAACTCACAGAAAGAGGGGGTTTTATTGACATAATGCATAAAAGTAAGTTTAAGATGAATAAAGTAGATAAGACTTTCTAAAGAGTGTTTTTCCAACGACCTGCACTCAGTATGATCCGGGTGTGAGAGCAGAATCAGGGTCACTATTTCTACCAAGAGGATTTAAGGGTAAAGGCAGAACATCTATTCTTTGTAACACAGTGTGGCTCAGCTGCGGCAAAGGACAACAAATGCAGTACATGGCATATAAAAGGTAGATAAAAGTTCCCATTTTACTCTTCAACTGGATGCTCAGAAAATTATAATTTCTGCTTCTTGTGTATTTTGCAAATAAGAGCAGACATGGAGCTTGTGATGCTGCAGAAGAGTCAAATCTACTGTTGTGTCATTCACTACCTTGAATTTGTGTCTGTAAAGGTTAAGAGGGGAACAGAGCAGCAATTTCTCTTTGGCAAACCACAACACATGACCAAGTGCCTTATTACTGCTGCCAATACTGTATTTCAATCAGTCTTGGCAATACATTTCACATGCAAATGGATCTTTTGTTACAAATTCATATTAAAGGTAAAAAACACCTGCTTTCCTACAGCCTAGATCTCAAGGTGATTCCCACTTACATTTTATTGCAGATAAATTACATGAGGTCCATGCTGTCCCTTATCTCATTAAATTTATCTTAGGGTAAAACTAAGGTATCTTATGTTTTCTACATGATCATCAAGGTGTGACATATACTGTGGGGTTAAAAAAATTGATACTAGCAATATTCTGTATCTTGGAAAAGACATCTGGGGCCTGCCCTCAAACAGCATAAAATGATTGACTTGGCATTCTCTGTCTCATAGAATCCCCTCCAATGGGGTAAGAAAAAAATGCCAGTTTTTCCCACTTGCCCACTGACACACCTTGGTTATCTAGGCATCATCACCTGCTTTTGATGGAATCCAATGAAGCTGTGTTCTGTAGTGAGTGCTGCCCTCTAGGTGTGTATACAGGCTGCAGAGACGTCAAGATTGAGAACTTTGGTGCTTTGTTGCAAGGGTTAAAATCTGTCAGGAGTAGGCAGCTATTGTTAGATTTGGTCAGTCTGAGTTGTACTTAGGCACTGAAGAGAAGGCATAAAAGTAACAAAACTAAGAGGATGTATTTGCTGAATATATATTTTCATAACCTAGATAGCTGTGGTTAACAAGTTAGAGCATCCTATTTCTGATATAAACAGCAGCAAATTAGTAGATGAGACATACAGGGGCTATGCCTCAGCCAGAGGTCACAAAAACAACACAGGAATAATAATATGGGGGTGGAGGGAAGTTGTCAACATTTTAACAGGCTTTGCATAATACTATGACAAGACCTACAGCAAACAAACCACACAGATCAAGAATCCAGAGGGTTGCAGACAGCACTCACATCAGAGCAAGGGTGTTCAGTAGGCACAAAAGTTGCTGATCAAAGAGTGACATCCTCCCCATCACCAAACACACCGTTCCTTTGCTAAAAGCCCTTTAAGACAGCATAGCAGGAAGCACGAAGCACACACTTTGAGCAGGAGCGAACTTTGAAGAAGGCAGACATGCAAAGAGGCACCATGTATTGGAGTACTTAATACCAAGAAACAAATTTCCTGCTGATCCTTTCATGCTTTCAAACAGGCAGCCCAAAAAAATAGGATCGGGGGAAAATACTCTAAAAGGTCACAGGGAAGGATTACAAACAGACCATAAGGTAGGAATAAATGTAAATATTTTTACATAATATAGATCTTTATCTGCTGAAAATCAGGCTCAACTGTTCACATACTTCTCACCAGACTTATATTAAAGTACATCAGTTTACAACATTATTAACAGATGATATTTTCCCTAACTGGAGCTGGCATGGGAGAAGCCCAGAATCAGAACATTTCCACTCTCAATATTGTAATGGCCTTCACATGTATCCAGATAACACACCTTCCCATTTTTAATTGATGTAATATTCTTTCAGTACCCACTAGACTTTGCCAATGAATGTTTTAGCATTAGCAGTGTTGAAGCATTGTTAATGACAAAAATTACATCTGTAGCACGTTATATTTTTAGAGTGCTTTAAGTTAATTAGTTAATAAATTAATTGATCCTTAACAATATAAGTAGGGTGCTATTTAGACAAACATTTTAAAGTGGGTAACAGACGGCAGGCACAGGTTAAGGACCTTGCCTATGATATTCCAGCAGAAGAAATAAAAGACTCTAGATTAAAGCCAAATTAAATGCTGATTATTAAAGGATTTAGGTATACCAAAAAATAAGGTAGAGGGTTTTTTTTATGGGGGGTTGCTAAAATTCCACGTGAGAGGAAGGAATAATACAAAGATATTTCCAAACCTAGTATACAGCAGTGGGGAAGGTCACATTGAATTAGACTTAATGTAGGCAGAAACCCTCATTGAATAGCATGACAGCTAAGAAACACTGAAAATCTGTCCCTGAGATTACCTCATCTGATTAGAGCACAGTGCTAATAGCACCAGGGTTGTGGGTTTGATCCCTGTACAGGCCATTTACTTAAGAGTAGGACTTGATCCTTGTGGGTGCCTTCCAACTATCAATATTCTGTAACTTCTATCTGTTGAGCTACTGTGTTAGGACAGTATCAGCACTTAATGCTCTTCTGTAAGATGGTCAGGGTTTTGATGCATTCTACCACTTTTGAAAACATGATTTAAGATATCCACAGACAATTGTACTCCTTTATGAGACACAGAGACAAGGTAAGTTTGCTTTAGCTTATTTAGAAGCTCTTGGGAGGAAAAAGAAGTATTGCAAGTCCCTATGTAGAAATAAAACTTGCAGATATACATGTAAGTCAGTAAATTTCCCAGAAAACTATTATAATAAGGCCAAAAAACTGCAAGTAGCAAACAGTTATACTTTTCAATCACACAACATTTTCTTATACAGAAATAATCCCACGGCACATGAAAAGACATATAGAAAAGTATTGCTGTACCAGTCCAGCAACTGGGTCTTAAAGATTTCTCTGTGGAAAATGATTAGGACAATTTTTCCACTCTGTTGCTTTCCAGTAAGATGTGGAGCCATTCCTTATTCACTCTGATAGAAATGAAGGGAAAATACCCCTTTGTAAATTAAAAATCAAAAATCCAAGATCCTTGGTCACAGTGGGAAACTGCACGATCAGAAACTGCAGTGTACTGCCTTTCAGGGAACTACCAAAAGTTCATCATCCCTGCTCTCCAGTGGGCGATTTTGCTGTTGCACAAGTTTCCTAAAGTCTACTCATTATCAGACTATATATTTAGATCTCATGTAAAGAGTGTTTTGTGGACTTATTCAAGTACCTTTTCTAATTCACTCAGAACTAATGAGAATTACTGCAGATGAGCAGTGCTGGGCTCTGTTACTACAAACTGGGGAAGTTTCTGTTTCATATATTTTCTCTCAGTGTGACTCCAGCAGACACCGTAATTCCTGAGTCTGTGGCAGAGGTGCTACAGTCACTTGGATGTTTTACATGAAGAAGCAAATAAAAATTAAAGTTTTCATCTATTCTACCTTGCATTCACTATGAAAAAAATATTTTTATTTTCAGGGTAGGTTCAGTAGTTTTATGGGGTGTTTTCAAAGTTCAATAAGCAGGTAATTCACAGACACAAGATAAAAACGGAAAACAAAAAAATATGTGGAAAATATTAAAGTGTTGAGTTGGCCTTGAATACATATTTTCACAAGTGACAGAAATATAACAGTTCTGAAAAGTGTAAGTTACAGAAAAGATGACCTTACCTAGTGGTTGTAGCAACAGGATTTGTAGCTGAGAGGATCGGGTTCTTATTCTGGCTGAGTTGCCCTCCTAATGGAAAACAATTAGTAAAATCAGTTGATGTTAACCTGTCTGAACTGCTAACTCATAATAAAAAAATCGAGATGAGGAACTGAACTTGAAACAAATTCTCTGCAGGAAAGCTGGTTCAAAACTTTACAGAAAGAACATTATGTCCAAAAAACCCACTTCCATTTTGGTACCACAGATCAACAGAACTTAGTAGAGGCATTTCACGGTCTTCCTACCTTCTGATATTCTGTTTTGAAAACTGTGATTCTAGGTAAAGAAGATATATAGTTAAGAAAATAAATCAGTACTTTTTTTTCATATAATTTTAACAACAAAAGTGAAGTTAATGGTTCTAAAGTAGTTGCTACAAGAAGGAGTCCCCTCTTGTTGCATGGTTTTCATGGTAAAAAGAAAAGTTCAGTCTCTATAAAAAGCAATTCAAGTTTTGCCTGGGCAGTGATAAAATTTGGTTCAGCATCTCATTTTGCTACAATTTATTTATGAATTCTCTCCAGTCAGTTCCTGTGTTGGGACATGATGAAAAATTGGGTACCCTGCTTAGCATATTTCCTATTGCCATCTAAGGTAAAAGGTGACTGATGCACAGGAAATTTAGATTCTAGTTAGACATTCACCTAACAACGTATGAGTCATTCTTGTTTCTATGCAAATGTCATCCTTCACCTGAAGGAAAAGTCTTGCCTCTTAATATTTAAATCTCATCTAGTTTTTATCGATTTCTGAACATCACCACATCCTTGAAATTTTCTTTAAAATACATTGAGGGACAAAACATCTTTATCTTTTTTTACTTATTTTACCAAACCAAATGCTCTTCTTAATTCAGACAATAAGAAATTCTCAGCTATTAGAGAAAATATAAATACAATTAAAATAATTTCTCTCCTTGGGCCAAGAAGATGACACCAAACAGAACTGCAGCTGGTAATTTGTATAGTTCACTTCTAGGGACCCCACTCCTAGCGAAAGACCCCTCTAATGCCCCATGGCACATAAAGGGATAATCTAAAAGTCAGGATAAGGGAGAGAAAAGAATGAGCTCAATTCCATGAAAAGATTCTAGATATCTAGATTTCCCCCCACGGGCTCTGTTCTTGTTCTGACACGATTAAAAACAAACAACACCACCCTCATAGAAGCCTTCTGGCATAAGGATATCTGAGTGAGGTCATATCCAGACCCATTGAGTTATTGAGGGTTGAAATGGGATGACACTGCTACAGCCAAGGATACAGTATATCAGCTGCAAAGTTAACTTGACCTTGAGGTCATCCTTCATGGGACATTCTTTCAGGTGTAGTCCACTGGCCTTAGGACCACACTGGTCCAGTGTCTAAAGCAGAGCATAAATTTGCAGGGAACACACAACGTTTAAATTGATTTCCAGTGTGGAAATGCAGTGAAGGTCCAAAGGCTTCTGGCATGGAAACCCTTTCACTGAATGTTGGGCACAGCAATGGAAACCCACCTTGTGGACATAACACTGGCCCTTCAATAGGCTGTGAGCTGTTTGGAGAATACTGAAACAGGTATTATTACAATTTAAAAGACAGTCTGGGCCATTTACATGCATGCTTTGCTCCCTCTGGGTTCACCCAGGGGCTTGGAGCAAACAAGGTTCATCAGAATGATGCACTGCTCCCATTTGGTATCAGCACTGTATCTGCTCATCCCCTCCCTGCCTCAGATGATAACAGAGAACTTAATCATCCTCCGAGAGTGTGTGACAAAGAAACTGCTTTTGCAAGGCCACATGACACATCTCAGCAGCCCTGGGCCACAACCTGCTAATTACAAACACAGGCTGAAGAGAGTTTTGTAATTCCTCTGATGCATCTTTCCAGATGCCTCACTGCACCTTTGTGGTCGCCAAAAACTGATGCCTTGAGAAGGCTGACCTGAAACAGAGACTGGACACAGTTAGAGAATAAAGTGGGTATTTATTGAAGGGCCTTTAGGATATACCTTGGGCAGAGCAAGAGCCTGACCAGAGCTACACCCAAGGTGGACTTAGAATGATCACAAAATGATTGACCCATCACAAGGTCTTGCTCCATTTACATACTGGGGTTTAATTGTCCAGTTACAGCTTTGAGTTGTGAGGTCTCATCCTTCTTGTTTCTCTCTTCAGTCCACTGTTGTTTATGCTCTTGGGCCTGAAAGCTGTCCTTGGTCATCATCAGATAAGGGATTTGTTTTGTCTACCTACTCTGTGAAGAAAGCTTACTAACACTCAATATGAGCCTCAGAACTACACCCCTAGGCAGCACAGAATCTGAAAAACGTGAAAGCTAAAACTTAAGGTATCACCTCAGTGAAAATACCCCTGGTGAACCAAGGTTTCAAGCCAACAGACTGCTAGGACAAAGCCAGGAACTCTGCTCCCTTCAACACTGGCAAGAAGGAAGAGGTTGACATTTGTATCCCAGCCATCAGCCATGAGAACAGTCACTCCTGTTTCCCTAGGGGCCAGCCCAGGCAGTGGAGCTTGTGGAACTATTGCAACCAGTACAAGATCAGCCTGAACCTTGCCAGCAATTCCCATGGGTTTTCATGCCCCACTCAGGAGACCACCTGAATAGGTAAACACTTCCCAAGTTGTAGTCCCAGTAGCAGCAACACAGTTACGTAGACTTTACTTTTATGTTTCAGCAGCATCCAACTCTGTCTTAATTAAATTTATAAGTTTACCATGTAGCACCTATGGAGTTTCTGAAGTGCATTCACATAGAATTATTGGCTTTTACTTCAGGCAAGAGAAGCAAATGAAAGCGCAAGAATTCAAAGGCACAGAAAAGTAAAATTTGAGCCTTAGCTCAATCACCTGAAAGAGAAAAGGGTAACTAAACAAACTAATTATAAATTCTAGGAAACAAGAACTCTTCCTCCTAAAATGATTTACTAAACACTAGACAACAGTAAAAAAGAATATTTATTTGGGCACTTTATGCAATTTTATTAAAGAAAATTACTCTCAAAATTACCTGTGATGTACAGATAGCTACCAAAATGAATAGTTCTCAGCATTAAAATCAATGTCTCACCCTGATGTGAGAAAATAATGCATGTTTTCCTATTGTTTCTAATTAAAATGCCTTGGCAAAATACAAAAAATAAAGAAGGCTTCTTGTGTTTCTTTTTCTTCAGAGAATTTTGTATTTAGTGGTCATTTTTGCTTTGGTTAAATACCAGAAAAAACTCACAGTGGCCAAACAGGAGCATACAATCATTTAGCTGCTCCATTTCTTTTACCAGCTCCCATACTGCTGCTGTATCAGAGACATCAGATGAAAAGGAAGCAAAACTGGACAAATGCAGCTGGGTGAGAACCAGATGAACAAATATACTGGGAAAAAAAATCATGTCAAATTTAAAAAGAAACAATATTTATGATGGACCAAAAAGCCTGCTTCCCTAGTACAAGAACAAGAACAATTCACTATCCTGACATAATATTATGATATTTATGTCTCAGGTGCAGGGGAAAGAAGAATATATTTAAAATGTGCCAAATAATTCACGGATACATTAAGCCAGTCCATCTGGAAATGAGACATAGATCTCTTCAACTTCTCTCAATATCAGATTTAGAGAATGTATTTCATCTATTGATAGGCAGTTTCAAAACAAACATTTTACAACTGACCCCAAATGTTTCATCTATTATAGAACCAAGTCGTTATTAAAGTTCCTCATTCTAAATGTGTTCTTGTGGAAACAGGCATGGTGGAAAGAAGTGCAGTGCAAGAGATACCCAGGCAGACCAAGGCTGAGAGGCAGTGGGCAGGAGTACAGGGCAGTCCCAGAGCTATAGCTTGGACCCAGCCAGCAGCAAGTCTTGTGCATCAGCCCAGGCAGGAAGGGTGGGGGGGGGAAGGGGGGGGAAGGGTCAGAGCAGAGGAGCTAGAGGTACCTTCCGACCCAAATTATTCAACAATATTAAATGGTGTTGATGTACTGATGGTATTATCACAGTACTGTGAGAAGATAGGGGAAAAAATGGGATTTGCAAAATCTAGCTGTCTCTGGATATGAAATTTATTTCTGAAGGCCAAACCACTCCACATAAGCAGTTTCTTGTTCCCCAACAATGGCAGTATCACAGGTATCCCACTGACTCCATTTTCCCTAAGCCCTTTGCTCCGTGTCCTCTGACTCATTCGTAGCTTGCTCCCTGTCACAGCACTTCCACATATCTGAAACCTGGAAGTCCCTTACTCTTTAAAGTTTCCCTACTCTATCCCACAATACCTACAGTAATTTTTACGAATCTTCCCTGGTGCTGAATTTCTGTATTTTCACTGCATTCACCTTAGCTGCAAACACCTGACAAAAAAAATGTAGAAGCATCTAACAATCATGGCAGGTGTTAAAATCCTGCACATCATTTTTATCTGGTACAACAGGCCACCACAAGACATTATGCAACTGACCCAATTTGAGGGATTTAAAATAATCGAGTTTAATGAAACATGTCTGTTGTAATCTACTGAGGAGTGCTCCTGTCCCCACTGAGAATCAGTAACCACGTTACTGGAGGCTGAACCAGACCTTCTACGTCAGAACCGCCCATCCATATTCTAAATAAGTTGTACAAGGAAACATATTAGTTTCTAATCTTGGTTCTTCAGTGCCTAAATAAGCCTCATCACCATAGCAACAGATGGCTTCACAATCGTTAATGCCTTTATTTTCACAAGTCTTCTGAGAAATAGAGGAGGACAGCTGTCCCCATATTACAACTGAGTAACTGTGATGCAGAGAGGCAATGTGATTGGCCCTAAATCCTGCAAGAAAACTATGGAGTGCAGGATGTCAGGGCACCAGGTCTCCCAAGCATCCTACTAGTGCCCCAACCTCCTACTCCAACCTTACTTCTAAAAGTACCTTTTATGCATTTGGCTACATCAACAGACTCTGAAAACCAAGCTTTTTCACCGAGAGGCTCAGGCCTCCATTAAGTCTATCACTTCATAAATTGAGGTGGTTTTGATTGATCTATTTCTTTATTTGACAATTATATGCCAGGAAGTTAACTACAGAGGAAGCCTAGAGGGAACTGGAAAAAAGAATTGATTTGGCCAATTTAGTAAGTCAAAAGATACTGATGTCACTGTGTGAATTTCATGAGTTTGTAAATATTTGACAGGCTGCAAAGGGAACCAGTTCTGTGGTTTTTTCCCCCCATAGTATTTGGCAAGAATCCAACTTATACCCTGTACTCTAGGGAATATAAGCATTAGGTAGTTGGAAAAACTAATACCCATTGAGTTGTTCTTCCCTGTGAAATAGTTACATAAGAAAATAAAGTCCATAACCTGGAAAGAGGAAAAGAGCGCCCCACACCTGTGCTTTCATGTGTGTTACAAGTTTATCTATTTATGGGCATAAAATTGCAAATCCCAAATGCAGAATACTCCATTCTGGGACTCTGTTTTAGACTGTTTCATAAAAAAATTAGTCATTTATTCAGAATTCATTTCTGAACCCATCCAGACATTGTTCTTGTCTCATCTCAAGGTCCAAGTAGCAACTTTCTTTTCCTCTGTTTATAATGGTTTATAGGTAAAACAGCCTATAAATAACAGAAGCAAGACAAAATTAACTTATCAATACAACCTTTTTCATTTATAATTAGCATCAGAGTTGTATAATGAAACATCTCAACCTGAAAATGTCTCTGCTTATCACAGTAGCCTATGCTGTTTATATTTATAAGGCAATTTGCACAAATGCCTTTAAACTGATTCAATGATCACTTTTATTTCCCTTTTCTACTTCTGGTATGTAGAGTTTCCTTTTATACTGGCTTTGTTTCAGGAAACTGCTTCATTCATTTCTCAGGAAGAACTGCTTTACGAGGGGCAGATGGGAGCACCTACAAAGTGAAATACGGAAACTGTCTCTACATGGCAGAAGTGTCTCCCTGGGTGCTGGTGAATTTTATACTTTTTAAAAGGCATGTTTTACTCTGGAAACAGAAGCAATTACTTTTAATTGTGCTTCTCAGCGTGAAAAACTTGCAAAATGCATGTTTTCCTCCTCCTCAAAGTCAGACCTGTATATTAAAAACAGAAACACTCCGATACACACTAAAAACAGGCCATAGTTGTCCTGGGAATATATAGCTGCTCTGCTAAGCATGACTGCATAAAGAAGTTATGTTATGTATGGAGTTGCCTAAGGTTTATCTTGGCTGTCTTAACTTTGATGAGATTAGATTTGCAGAATCAAATGCAAATACAACCTCTGTTTCA
Organism: Trochalopteron elliotii; assembly: GCA_024734555.1. Lineage (NCBI taxonomy): Eukaryota > Metazoa > Chordata > Aves > Passeriformes > Leiothrichidae > Trochalopteron > Trochalopteron elliotii. The sequence continues at coordinate 2,787,460 of JANPWX010000135.1, read as the reverse complement.
CTACAATAAAGCTTGGCACTTTTTAAGCTACCAAAACATGTCAATGCTTCGCTGTATCAGCTAAGTTTAGAGCATTAGCACTCTTCCCCTTAGCTAGGAAGAAAAGGTTAAAGTCCAGGACAGATGCTTTAATCTAAAGATTAATTACCAGAGAGACCTGATGCCACCCAGAGCACGCAATTTGGACAGTGTGATTGACCTCTTGACCCCACACACCTTGGTGGACCCTGTGAGTCATATTCTGTCTGACAGACACCAAAAAAGGTGTCAAGACAACACTGAGTTGATCATATTACTTTCTTTTGGGGGCTGTCTAGCTGCCTCCCTTTAGAGGCAAAGAAAACTGCCATGGGATGCCTGAAATATTCCCTGGTGCTGGGAGGCACAGCACTGCTGGAGTCATCACCATTACATACAACCCAGCAGAAAGCAGGACATGGAGATTCCTCGAGGATATAAAGCAGGGGAATAACATGTGCCCAAACCAGGTATCCAAATGACAAAAAAAATCATGCCATGGTGAAAATACACATGAGAAACCAAAGGAGTAAAGAGCTTTAGTGACTGCAAATGTATACTCAACAGCCTTTCCCTGCAGTGAGAGAACTTGGATTTCATGCGCATCAGTCTGCATGTACAAGAAATGTCTCTAATGACACAAGAATGTCCATTTTCATAACCAATGGAAAAGCTTAGCTCACGCAGAAAGTAATGTACAAAGTAGAACATAGATAGAAAAGCACATTTTCAGCCCTTGTCCATCCAACATAGAAAAATAAACTTCCCTTAGACTGCTACTTCCACTTCATTGACATAGTCTCTCTAGCACAAAGTGCAACCAAATTAACAATTGCTTTTATCAAAACCATTTTTCTTGTGTATTTTTCCTGGTCAGAGATTTGTTTGACACTGTCTAGAATTTAATGGACATGAATTTAAAGACTGCCTGGTGAGAAGTAGACCATAATCTCAATCGCCCTTAATTCAAAGAGGTACTGAAAATTAATACATAGATAAAATGCTTTTCTGAAAGACCCTGGAATCAGATTCCTACCCATATTTAGCACTAGTTAAGGAACACTACAGTTGAAATATGAAGTTTCACTTTCTGACCAACAGTTTTCTATTCAACAGAGGATTGAAATCAAAAATACTTACTTGCACTGTTAAAACCTAATATCAAACACATTACATATTTGCACATGTATAAAGCAACCAACAAAGAAAAACAAAAATAAAACAATATAATCCAAAGCCTTGAGAACTGCTCTACTTCCTGAAAATAGCACTGATGGTGGGTTTCTCTCCTGGGGGCTGCTTACCGGCTAAAGCAGTTCCCCAGACCACCCAAAACAGTTCATGGGTCCCCCAATTCTGCTGGCTGAGTGTGGTTAAGGCTGGGAGAACAGAGTGGGCTCTGGCTTGGGTTGAAAGGTGTTTATTCAGTGCAGCTCCATGTGCCAGGAGTGCACTTGCCAGAACATGCACCAGAACTCCAGGCTTTGGGCCCCTGTGCCCTCCTCTTACCAGGTCACACCCTGGGCGGAGCACACTCTGGGCCAATGGGAAAGGAAAGGGGTCGGTCCAGGACAGGGTGACACCAGGTGTTATTTTGGGTATAGGGGTGGAAGGGACTTGGGAACGAACAAACCAAATACAGACAAGTAAATAAAATACAGATACAAATTTTGAAAACCTCAATCACGCACCACAACATAGCATTGTGCACCTTGAGGAAGGGAGGTAGGTTGTCAACAGCAATACTGTCCCAAGAGGTTGTCCTCAATTCTATGAAACTGCAATTGTGGATAGATGTACTTTATGAAGGAACAGGACACAGATTCACAAAAACACACAAGAAGAAGAGAGACGGTATGAATCTACCCTCTTACTTGAAAGGAACTGAGATAACACAACTGGAGCAGGCTAAGATTGTGAATGAGGCACATGCAGGACAGAAGAGTATGCTACTCTTGTTTCCTCACCAACAAAATCGTGTTGATAGAGGAGGTCACAGGAACTCAAAGATTAACCAGACACTGTGCCAGACCCACCTATTAGTTTAACACACTTGTTTTGGTTGGTAGATGTCAATGTACATCTGGCACATTGCCAGACTCATTGATTCATCTCCTCTACCAAACGTGCCCCAAGAGACTCAATGGTTATGGCAACATGGGCAAAGAACACAGTTTGGAACAAAGAAAACTTTTAAGTCAGTACCATGGGAAAGGTGGTGCAGGCAGAGGTTTACCACTACAAATTCACAGAGCCTCTGTTGGATTCAGTGTCCTGAATTCAGATTCATATTGAGGAAAACTGAAAAAAACTTAGTCCAGTTATTTATCTGGTTCTCAGGTCAAAAGACAACATTGGCAACTTCCCACCAAAGCAAAATGGAGATTCTTTCCATTAATATTCCCCTCACACTAACACACATATCCACACAACATGCCCCCCCTGCTTTCCCTGTCATACTTTGCATACTCTTAAGGTGGTGATGTGGTAAGATCACCTGGTGATGCCTTGATTCTGGGCTTGGTTGCAAAGATAAACCACAACACATCCTTATTTCCATCAGACAGACAGAACTATTTCCAGTGTTTCTTGCCAGAACTGGGGCATCCTAGGCCAAGAAATGCTGCAGGAGATTTCTAAATGGGCTCTATTGGTTGGTTAGCTTTGTTTATCAGAAAGTTCTTTCTCTTGGCTGCATTCCTCATTAAGTCAGTAATAGGGCACCTTGGCAACTGCTCTGCCACCAGAGACTTTAAGAATTCTGCAGACATCTATGAAGATCACAAGCAAATCAAAAATATACTGGAACAGTACTACAGAGGAGAAACTTCATTACTAGTTTAGTGATTGGGTTGAAGCAGTATTAAAACATCCCTAACAACATAACCTGCTTCCTTGGTATTTTGCAAGCACTGCTCTAACTGACTTTATTGATGAGCTGAAAGACTCACATAACTGAGCACACTTACAGAAAAATTAATACACATATTTCAGCCTTATTACAGCTGCTGCTTAGCAATCAGGAAGGTAAAAATCTCTGTTTCTGAACAAAGTCACTCTCCAGAGTGACTCCATGTGCTGAACTGCCTTTAGTCCTGGCTAGTGGATGGCACCATTTGCAGTTTGTCAGCAAAACAGAGTACAAAAACAAGAAAAACAAATTAGATGGAGGTACTCAGCTATAAAGAAGAATTAAAAGAGCCAAGTGTCCACAGTGTATTCAAGCCATGCAAAAAGGCAGATATCCATTACCTGGAAATGCCCAAAATATGGCAATAACAAACACAGAGAAGGATATATTTAATGTGCTCCAGGGGAATGACTGGAATGCACAGTATGAAACTGTGACTTCTGTGACAAGTTTTAGGAGAAGCCCAGTTTCACCAGCATTGATTAGCTATCAGTCACTGTCCCCTAGTTAATTAGAATGTTTCACAAGTAATGATGAATTTTCAGAAGTGTTGTGCAGAATTAATTTTAGGTGACATAAATCCAACAGTGATGCAGTAAAGTTTTATCCTCTGACAAAACCTTGCAGTGAACTCAAGCAACCCAAAGCCCAGACTGAGTTTCTCTGTGTTAAAGGGTCAGCACCAGCTCACTACAGAATGACTCTCTGTACACTGCTGCATCAGAGCTCTTGGAATCAGTGCACCTAGTATCTCATGTATTTCATAGACTCATTGAATGGTTTGGTTTGTGAGGAATCTCTAAAGATCAGCCAATTCCAACCTCCCTGACATGGGGTGGGGACATCTTCCACTAGGCAAAGCCCTGTCCAACCCAGCCTTGAGCGATGCCAGGGACAGGACATCCACAGGTTCTCTGGTCAACATACTCTGTTCCAGTTTCTCATCACCACTGATATTAAAGTCTCATTCTCTTTTGTGGTCAAAGCCTTCTTTAAGCTTATAGTGTCTCAGCTGCTGTGTTAACTGCTGCTGCTGATACACACATATCTTTCCTGACAGTGATCCCTATCAGTTAGTGGAGTAGCCTCCTGAGAAAGAGATAAGGCAGCCTTATTGTTGAGAGAATACAAAACTAGGAGAGCACAATACTAGAAGCTCTACTCCAGAGAATAAAAACCTGTAATGGCCTTGTTCATGATTGAATAAGGCTTTTCCATCTTTAACACCTACAGGTGATGCACAAAGTCCTTTGGAAAGCTAAAGGTATTCATATCCCAAAAAAGAAATCCCACTATTTCATATTTTGAAAACTCACTTCTTCTGGTTCTCCCGAAGTACAAAGTGGGATCTGAGACAACTTTTAGCACTACTCTAATGGATTAAATTCTAAGCAGATCTGCTGATCTGTTTTAATGGAAAACATGCACAAACTTACAAAATGCTTCATTCTCATTAACCAATGCCTGGCATAATTTCATTGCTTCATCTACATTTTTCCTCTTCTTTTCCACTATAAATAGTGGGTTCAAGAAAATATTGCTATATTATCTAAATTTCCAGTCCAGCTTAAAGAAGTCATTCCTCTAAGGAATTGTTGAGTTCTGAATAATAAGAGCTTAGTGAGCTTTCAGCAAGAAAACCAAGGACAAATTCTTAGTCTAAAGCAATATCTGAAGATATTTCCTTACATTTGCCAGAAACAACTAGAAAGAAAGGTTTATGAAGCACAGCACTGTCAGGCACAATCAGCCACTCTACAACATGAAAGACTGGAAGAAAGAAGTTGCTGATATAGGACCCAAGGGATTTCTTGACATTTATTTTTCACAAAAGATCCAGCTGTTCTAGAATTCAGGCTGACCAAATCTTGGAGGGAAAAAAAATCCAGGCAAAGAGTGTTTAAAACTGTACCCAACTCAATACTCAGAAATAAAGAATGAACAGATGCCAAGAGCCCCATCTGCCCTTTTCAAGAAAAGAGCCAAACGTAGTTCTCTGCTTTTCTGAATTCACACTTGGATGAGATTGCATATATTTTTAAAGGACAGAGGGAAAGTTAAATGCAAGTGCACAGAAAGCATACAGAAAAGGCTTAAAGAAAATTGTTGCTCAGGAAGATAAGGAATATTTCACTTTCTCCTGTGGAAAAGAATCATGAGCTATTCAAGTAAATTCCAGAGCATTTAACTTCAGTTGAGAAGCCCACAAAGAACAAAATAGTAGATGGTGGTTTTAAACTAGGGTTATGCCCTCCATCTCCATCCACCACAGACAGGGTTAGACAAGACCAAAGAATTCAGGTCATGCCCATAAAAGAACTTCTAACTAGAAATGTGAAATAACCATAGACTTTACTCTTTGTTCCCCTTCTTTTAATTGTTTACCAAATTCCTATTAGAAAAAATAAATAAATAAATAAGAAGGCCAGAATGGATGAGCATGTCCTCTCTTCCCAGATAAATTGACTGCTACCAGTGTAGGACACTGTCATACGCTTATCAGGGTTAGGCAGATTGGCACATGAGTGGCAACAGCTTTTCCTAAAGATACAGATAAATTAGGCTGTATAAAACTCACATTAAACATAGCCAGAATCTGTGTAAGGCTCCTTTGATAAGAAACTTGAGTAGCAAAAGATGATTGAAAACAAAGGCTAGACATATTTATCTTTTTCTGATTTGTATGAGAAAGTCCTGCCCTGTGATCATTAGCAGTTTGACATTAGGTCCATATGATTTTCTTAGCTGTTTTGGGAGGCATTTCTTTGAGTTCTGCCTATTCACTTATAATAGTAATGAATAATTTGCTAAAAAGCAAATAATATAAGACATTAGTCTGCCTTAATATTGGTATGCCAAAGAATGCCTAACAGTTGCCTAGCACCATAGATTTCAATAGAGTATTTCCTTATCCCCATCAGTGCAAGCTAGAGAAGAAACAGCCACACAATGAAACATTTGTAGGATCTTGTAAGTGGTTTATTTCATCTAAATGCTACAGTACTTCACTATAATAGGAATGATTAGATGTGGATTAAGCTCAATTAAGCATCACCGTGGTAATGCTCTCTCTTTTGTTGTCCAAACATCATTGCACATGTTCATCAAGATGACTGAAGTTTACCCAGGGAGCCAAGTCAATTTCCTAGCTTTATCTTTAAGTGAGCCAAATTTAAAGAAATAATTTTAAAGCCTGAAACTAACTGTTCTCCATTCACACTTGTGACTTTAAATGTACATGCCTCAACTGCTCACATACTGGCTACAAAAATGCATTGCCTGATTACTTGACAAGTCCCTGATTATTTGACAAGCTCCTTCCAACTCTTTTTCTGAGCCTTTTCCACAACATTCTATGTATTATGTTGAATATTTGAAAACTGTTAACAGATCTTGTCATCTTTTCTCTAGGCTAAGAAGCTGCCTGTTCATACATTTATGTCTTTGAAGATCTGATCTTTCTGTTTGCTCTTCCGTGAACTCCTATAGTTTGTTCAGATCTTCCTTGAAATGTGGCATCCAAACTGGGCAAACCACTATAAGCAAATAGCTTAGCAGTATCTGAGCAACAAATTGGTTCGTGTTTATGCATCCCAGAATGATCTCTTTCTTTTGTTTTTTGTGCCTAAGTCATGTTCCACTTCAGCCATTTTCCACAGGACTTTACCATCCTGGATTTGCAAGATTGATTTTTCCTATCTACCTGTAGTATCTTTTCTAATGCCTATTGCATAGCCTCTTTTTTTTTTTCAGACAGTAGCTTCAATTTGTCACTTAGAATTCACATCTTCCCTTAAAATACTCTGAAGGTCCCTTGCGGATTACTGTCATCCGTGCATTTAACAAGTATTCTCTCTACTCCGTCTTCTAGGTGAATGATGAAAGTGTTCAGTCATACTGGGTCTGAGACAGCCTCAGTATTTTGACTATGGGTAACTCACTGTGACATTTCAGCAGTGCTTTAGCCTTGGACAATGTTTCTCAAGCCAGCTTGATTTAAAAAATATCATCTTAGTCAAGAAATCTCCGTTTAGTTCTCCCCTGTTAAAGGCAGAGATTTTACACTTTGTCATCCCATACACTAAGTGTGTCTGACACAAATTCAGTGAAGGCTGATGGGATAGTAGTAATTTCTTAACATCATCTGTTGCTCAGGTGTCCTGTTTCCAGGAACAGATGACCAACTCTTACCTGCTGCTGGTTTAAATTGCTGTTTCTGTGCCCTGGCAAACAGAAACAGTGTTTGGTTCAGCATGAGCCTAACTGAAGTGTGTTCATTTTTAGTACAGTTAGAACAGCATTATGCTACATTTCAATGCATGGTATTACATTTTAATGTATTTTGGCTTTAAAGTAGTTTCTTGAAAACATGTCATTGCTGTTGATGTCTCTTTTCCAAAATGCTCTGCAGTCTGTTTGCAGAGGATGGCGACTGCAAAAGCAGACAGCTGTAACATGTTGCAGCAACCCTCTTATTAGAGGGTAAAAATGAGTTTAGGCACAGACTTCTTGTTAAACACAGCATAAAAAGGGTCCTGGTTTATTCCTCTTCACAGTTTGGTCATCTCAGCTCCAACTATTCACTGAACTCTGGCTGCAGCAAGTTCCTACTGTAGGTTTTCCTTGCAGCCTCTGACTGCTGATGCTTTGCTGCTAAACTATGACTGCATGTATTAGTTTGCAGACTCTGAATGTAGGCTTTTTTTTACCTAGCTAGACTGCGACTGCAGGTTCCAACAACAGGCTCTAACTGCAGAACCAGACTGACCTTGCAGCACAGATTCTCTCTCCCCGGGATCCTGCTTCACGATTCTCTCCTTCATGCTCCTCAAAGTTCCTCCTCCCCTTATCAGCTAATCCCCTCTTTTATATCACTCATCCTTATTGGATATAGCTGTTACTTATCAGGGGTGAGGTCACCTGTATTCTCTTCACCTACAGTAATGAGGTTTTTTCTCACATTCTCTTAAAACTTTGAGACATTTGACTGTAAAACTACCTGATCATTCAAGTCATTCTGTTGTATTCTAATTATGCACATTCACTGTTTCACAACTCTTCTATTTTCTACATACAATAAGTGGATCATTTCAGATTGATAAACAGATTGCAGCTGACGTATCACACTTGCTGCAGAAAACTGTCCCTACTCATCCATACACACATATTTATATGTGCACATGTACACATACTTACACGTATTCATATAGAAATTTGTTTGCACACAATTTATGTTCGTGTACACAGACACACATTTACACATTGCACATACATACCTATTCCATGTTTTCCCTACAGAGCTAGGTGTTTGTTTGTAATGCAAATTCTGTTTTGGTACCTAACAGCTTAAACAGAATATTTTCTGAATATTAACTCAAAGGAAAATTTGTCAAGAAATTATTATTTGGAGTATAGAAAGAGGAAAAGAGTAGGTTCAAAACCACACAAGAAGACAACCCAAGGTATGCAGCCACGAAAATAATCGAGTGGGGATTTTTCACCAATGCAGAAGATATGCATAACACCAGAAAAGGAAAAGGTACAAAGGCTGCTCTTTGACACAAATCAACACTTATATTCACCTCTAAATGTCAATTAAGTTCCTTGTTCACTTAAAGACTAGGATTTCTGCAAAAACTATTTTTTCCTCTGGGCTTGGAACCTGACCACCTGCACAGGGGGCAATTTCATTACTCAGGATGACCATACATGGCAGAGTCATGTGATGCTGTAGAAGTCCAAAGGAGAATGGCCAGACTAGGCATCCCACATACATCAGTAGGACTGTTTGGAAAAAAACAGTGATTTAATTTAAAATATCTCTGTACATTAAGGAAGAAAACAATCTTTCAAGTATTCATTGACATTAAAAAAAAAAGAATACAGAAGGGACCCTGTATACTTTTGTCACTTGTGGCAAGAGATTCAGGGCTGCTCTGCATGGTCAGGGGTAGGGGCTGGTTTCTCACCCTCTCTCTAGGTTTATTCCTCACAGCCAGAGGGAACAGAGCCTCCCTCTGCTCCTCAAAGAAACCACAAACTGTTTCATTTTTGACAAAAGTAAAGTACCAAAATCTTTCAGGTAGTTCTATCTATGCATTCCATCCAGTGCTGCATGAAGGAAGACTTATCTCATTCACTGGACTTTGGACTAGACTTATATACATAGCAATAGAAGCCAAAAACCATAATCACATTGAGATCTAAAATACTTGGCCTCTTGGTCTCTGCAAAGACAGGTCCCATCTATCAAAAGCAGCCACTTATATTACCCAAAACAAACTTGGGCCAGTGCATCCATGCAGCAATGAAGAGATCCAACATACTTCAGTGAAGTGTCTCTAAGACCTTCAAAAACTCTGATTTCTCTGGAGTTTTCTTAGAAAGTTTCTATGAGGTGCATCTCTCAGGAATATAAACTAAGGAATAAAAACCATGGGTTCATAAGGCCTCCTCTGAACATTAGCTATAGAAGGGGAAAAAAGGAAATCAGTAATCTTTAAGTGTAAAAACAATGTTATGGTTAATTAAAAAGAAAAAAAAAACCCACATATTTTCCATCCTCAAATAACTTTGAAATTTTTTTTTATTGTAATGTGAAGTAGACCTTCACAGGAGGCCTCACAGGAGACCCAGGCTGGCCAATTATAACAAGAACAGGAATGTTTTAACATTTTATGTTCTCATAAATCAGAAAGTTTTGTGTGCTGTCAAACTACTATGAATCACTAAGCTTTCTGGCTGAAAACAGCTTTCAAGAGCCTCAGACTTACCTCAAATGGGACTATAAATCTGTTCATGCATCATTTGTATGGAAAATTTCCTCACATAAAACAAGTGATCAGAATAACCCCCATTCTACCATCACAAACTTGATGCATCTAAAATAAAAAGCAAACATTGCCATTGGCTGACAACACTAGGAAACCCTGTTTTGTGAAAGTTTTGACCCAATGCTTTCCACATTTCTGTGCTCTCTATAGATTTTATAAAACTTTTCCCATTATGGGGCATGCAATGGGCCCTCATCTACTCTGGTCAGCCACCTAGTCTCATGAAACTAATGGGAATTCATTATTTTTGAAACTTTGATCTCTTGATCAAATAATCTTAAAACCAATAAAGTTACAAGTTAATTGTGAGAGAGAGAAAGAGGCATAGTAGTAGATGCAGCATGATTGAACAACTTTCAGTTAGTTTCCAGTGGGGGTTTAGGGAACCAAATGAAAGCACTGTCTTTATTTAAGCAAAACACATAAAAAGTGAGGGATTACAGCCTGAGCTGACATCGAACACTCAATTCACCAGGTTTGCTTAAGTTTGTGTTTCAAAAAAATGTCCTGATTGCAGTCTCACACTGCAAATAGTAAACAGCTGAGCCCACACAATTACATTTACTCGTCCCTTGTCTTTCAGATCAATCATGGAATATCATTTCCTATTCCCACACAACTGGCTGAGCTCTACTGCCAGCTTTGTACAGCGTCAGCCACAGACCCAGCAGACTAAGGAAAAGTCCCCATTAGCAGAGTAGCATCACAGTGAGCCTTATGAACCTGTTCAAAACATACCCAAGATTCACTCTGCAAAGAAAAGGATGTGCAGCAACAAAATGTTGGGTCTATCATCAGGGTAAAATGAGACCTTTTCCAATTTATGGAAACTGGCTAGATGTCCACAAGTTTCATTTGGCAGTAAAGCTGATCTTGTACCTGCCCCTTTTATCCTTGCACCTCTACTCCAATCCAACTCCTGCTGCACCTCTGTGCTTGCCTGGGGAAGATGCTTTGCACTTACATCCAAAGCCTTGTGGGACCTTGGCCACATGGTAGCTACCAGGCTGAAACGCCTTTCACCGTTTGCCAACAAGTGAGAAAAGTTTCCTTGGAAAGGAAACTTGCAGAAACATCTCTGTGGATCATGCCCCAAAAGGTGACTAAACTAAGTTTCAGCCTGATAGAAAACTCAATTTTCATGAGTCTCAACAAACTTAGTTCATGAGGTAGGACCATAGTCACAACACTCAGTACGGCAATTTTCCTCGTCGGGCCTTGCTGCTTCCCTGACTCATTCTGGTTTGGTATTTTTTAAACCCAGTAACTTCAATATGTCTCCTTTAGAGGGCAGTGATTTGAAACAACTTGTGCCACGTCCTGCTCATTAGCACTCTTTAAGTAACACAGTGTGCACAGTGAGCTTAATTATGAGCCAGTGCCAAAAAATTAAAGTTTTCAAAAAAGCACTAAATGTTAAAAATTAAAATGGTATGTTTAACTGGCAAATTGAATTTTTAAAAAATGTGGGTTATTAACTGAAGGAGTCACGCACCTTATAATAGTCTCAAGGATAATGGCTCCATTATTTTTTTTAATCCATATATTGTTAGCCTTACATCAGCTAATAAATTAAAATAAACAGCAAGATTATCATAACCATTATTAGCTTTTCCTAACAAGGAAAGAGTGTCTGCAAAACCAAAATGAACAAACAAGGAAGATAAACACTAGTGTAACAGAGTACAAACTCGGAGCAGACAGCCACTGCTACAAAGAAACTGATCTGTATGAACATCCATGACATTCTAGCCTCAAAAAAAGTCAGCTAGGGCTTCAAGAGAAAAACAGACCATATAATAAGATGTGAAGCGACCTGAACAGCATACTGGGATGAGAGATCCTCATGGACAGAACAGAGGTGACTCTGTGGTCCACTCACAGACGACAAAAGATCTTCTGCTTCTGAAACAGATTTTTGTCTCATTTAGGGTTTTCTTCAGGAAAAATGACTGCGCAGTCTTTGTTTTCAGAGCTGAATATCTTGACTTCCCTGAGGTCCACAGGAAAACAATCACTTTTTACAGAATGTCTTGACAGGGAGAGTCACAAACTCATTACAGGAAGAAATACCTCCATCACATCACTGTCTGTAAAACTAATGGTACAAGGTGCTACTCATGTTTTAGGGAGGAAAAAATAAATAAGTCAAACCAAGAGTTTTTTTCCCTTCAAGAACAAAAAAAAAAGAAAAAAAATCCAGTCAAGCCTCCATGCAACAGAAATCCCTCCAGCTGCAATAAGACATTAAAAGTCTCTTTTATGAGAACAGTAGTGGTCAGAAGTGTGACAAAATCTCTGAATTGCCTTGGTCATACAGTGCATTGAGAGATGGACAAAACAACCATTTGGCTCATATCAAGACAGCATACTATACAGAACAGAGATAAAAAAATCAAGTACTTAATCTATATTTGTCTGCTGATATCAATCAGAATCCCAAAAAGGAAAGGCACTTGGTTAAAGCACAGTAACTTCCCATTTTAAGAAAATAAAGAGAAGTAAAACTACTCCTATAGCACTATAGAATAGTGTTATTTGTAAGCTCTTCAAATAGTAATAACACATTTCAAGGAAATATTACTTTTACTGCCATCCCTTCTCATAAAACCAATACAGATCTTACTGCTTAGTTTGTTCTTAATAAAGAAAAGCTGCTAAATGTATCAGAATCATTAAATAGATTTCAGACATGCAATTCCGTCCAAGTTTACCTAAAATTTCTCAGAGAAAAACATGTAAAGTATCTCCATCAATACTTCCAGTGTCAGATGTTAATAAATTAAGTGTTTCTCCTCTGTGTGTGCTCACATTTTATTAAAAGACATATGGAAGATAGTGAAAATAGTCAGAATAACAACATTTCCTTTGTTGATGAATCATTGCAAGCAAAATCAAATCTGTTATTAGCCATCAGACTCTCAATGGTGTGATGAATGCCTGGGATTCACATGGTACTTTGCATCTTCAGAACACTAAAATTAATTATTTGTGTGCTGAGAGGCATAGTTTTCATACAAGACTCTTTTAATGTCCAACTAGACATTAATTCTAATGGCTGCTTTCCCAAGCTAGCATAATATGGTGAAACGCGAGGCATACCAAACATACAGGAAGAAAAGATTCATAATGAATGTTGCAGTAACAGAAAAAAATGCCTTTATCTTTTGTTTGTTTGATGGTTTTGATTAAAACCTTTAAAAGTGTTTAAGGTTTGGGGTTTTTTTAATAAGATAAAGCTCCAGAGGGAGCCCATACACCAAAGAATATGTACATAAAGTATCTTCCAGACTAACAGCAAAATTGTATGAAGAAATTTCTTCTAATTGATGTTGCAAGCCTATCGTTATTAGAGGTTTATAAATTTCAACTCTATGGAATAATCCTCCAAAGAATTATTACATAACAAGGCCTATTTTGATTTGTTTAGTGTACATATGCCAACAAATACAAAGCCTCTTCAATGGAAATGATCTCCATTTGATATCAAAAAAAAAAAAACTTTGCCTAAAATTCAGAAGAGTTCAAGATAGTCCATGGTTAGTTATTTATAGAAAACAAGAGACACCCAAAAGAAATGGTATAATTACAGTAAGATCATGGACTCATTTAGGTTGGAAAAGGCATTTTAGGTCATCAAGTCAAACCATAAATCACACATTGCCAAAACTACCACTAAGCCATGTCCCGCAGTGCCGCAGCCACACATATTTTAAATACCTCCAGGGATCACGACTCAACCACTTTCCTGGGCAGCCTTTTCCAATACTTAGGCAGACTCCATGAAGACGTTTTTCCATATCCAATCTAAACCTCCCCTGGTGCAACATGAGGCTGTTTTCTCTTGCTCTATTCCTTGTTACAAGAGAAGATGGACCAACCCCCACCTGGCAACAGTCTCCTTTCAGGGGTTGTAAAGAGCAATGAGATCTCCCCTGAGCCCTCTTCTCTCCAGGATAAACTCCCTCAGCCACTCCTCATCAGACTTGTGCTCCAGATGCTTCACCAGCTCCTTTGCTCTTCTCTGGACATGCTCCAGCACCTCAGTGTCTCTCTGTAGAGAGGTGCCCAAAACTGAGTACAGGATTTGAGGTGTGGCCTCAGCAGTGCCAAGTACAGAGAACAATCACTGCCCTGGTCCTGCTGGCCACACTATTGCTGACACAGGCCAGGACGTCATGGGCACACGCTGGCTCATGTGGGCACACGCTGGCTCATGTTCAGACAGCTGTTAGAGCAGCATGCCCAGATCCTTTCCCACATGGCAGCTTTCCAGCCACGCTTCCCTCAGCCTGCAGTGCTGCATTGGATTGTTATGACTTCTGTGCAGAACCTGGCACTTGGCCATGCTGATCCTCATACAAGAGGCCTTGTCCCATTCATCCAGCCTGTCCAGATTCCTCCACAGAGCCTTCCTGCCCTCCAGCAGATCAGCACCCCGTCTGACTTGGTCTTGCCTGTGAACTTGCTGAGGGTACAACAGATCCCCTTGTCCAGATCATGGATAAGAATATTAAATAGAACTAGCCCCAAAACTGAACACTAGTAAACATAATTTTGACAGACTGCCAGTTGGATTTTTTAGTCAAGCAGGACCTAGCTTTTATAAGCCCATGTGCTGTCTGCCCCTGAGCCCCTGGTTGTCCAGTAAATGCCTTGTGATGCCACTCAAGAAGTTCTGCTCCATAACCTTCCCCAGAACTGAGATTGAGCTGACAAGTCTGTAGGTTCCCTGGGTTCTCCTTGCAGCCCCTCTTGTAGGTAGGCATCACATTTGCTAACTTCCATTCAACTGTGACCTCCCTGGTTAGCCAGGACTGCTGATAAATAAAGGAGAGTGTCTCAGTAAGCACTTCTGACAATTCCCTCAGTACCTGTCATTGGATCCCATCCTGCCCAACAGACCTGTATGTGCCTAGGGCCTGTAGCAGGTTCCTGATAATTTCCCTTTGGATTATGGGAACTTCATTGTATCTTCCTGTCCCTGTCTGCTAGCTCTGGGGACTGGATGTCCAGAAAACAATCGGTCTGGATATTAAAGACTGCGGCAAAGAAGGCATTAAGTACCTCAGCCTTTTCCTAAGCCTTTGTCACTATGTGTCCCTTACATACAATAAAGGATGACGATTCTCCCTAGCCCTTTTGTTGCTAATCTAATTATAGAAACATTTCTAATTGTCTTCTACGTCAGTAGCCAGATTAAGTTCTAGTTTGGCATTGGTTCCTCTAATTTTCTCCCAGTATAATTTCACAATATCCTTATAGCTCTCCTGAGTGGCCTGCCCCTTCTTCCAGAGGTCATAAACTCTTCTATTTTTTTCCCTGAGTTCCAGACAAAGCTCTCTGTTCAACCGGGAAGGTCTTGCTCACCTCTGGCTTGTCTTTGAGCACACAGGGGCTCCCTGCTTCTGCCTCTTTAAAATTTCCTGCCTGGACCCCTTTGCCCTTCAGCACTACCTTCCAAGGGACTCTGCAAACCAGTTTTCTAAGCAGGCCAATATCTGCTCTCTGGAAGTCAAAGTGTGCAGTTCTGCTTATCCCTCTTGTAATTCACCATCACTGTGCCCAATATGGCCTTCTACTACCATCACATCACCCACAAGTCCTTCTCTGCTCATACACAGGTCCAGCAGGGTACCTTCCCTATCTGGCCCCTTCACCAGCTGTGCCAGGAACCTCCTAGACTGTTTCCTCTCTGCTGTGTTATATTTCCAGAAGACATTTGGAAAGTTGAAGTACCCCATAAGAACAAGGACCAACAATTGTGAGATTTCTTCCAGCTGCTTATAGAATATTTTCTCTGTCTCTTCATCCTGGGTGGGCTGTCTGTAACAGCCTCTCATCAGGATATCCTGAGGCCTTCCCCAGTTCTTACCCATGAACACTCAACCTGCTTTCTTTCTCTTTTTTCTCTTTTCTTTTCCTGAGAGTGAGAATGCTTGCAAAGACTAAGAGGATGATTATGGTAATGCAAATGGGTAGGGAATTGTTCAAGGGGTTATTATGGTGGAAGTTTTTTTGGTTTGGTTTTGTGGGGGAAATAGGTTTGGGGTTTTGTGTCTCCCGGATTTAGAATTAATATAAAGTAGGTTTATCTGATTGCATGTTTTCTGAAAACTGAATTATGTAACAGTTTATAGTAGAAAAAAGAGAGAAAGAGAAGAGAAAAAAGCTGGAGACAGTGAAAACTTGTCCCAGACTAAAACATATATCAGGGAAATAATCAGGAGGAGAAATGCCTGCAGACCCCAACTTGAGCCCTGCTGATCCTACTGAGATTTCTGGCTCTTCTTCTTAAAATTTACCCACTGTTATTTTGATTTGGCTATAAACTGCAAACCTTTTCTGCAACTGGACTTAAAATCTACAATCATATACAATCAAGTTCTCTTCCTTCCCACTATTAAATGTTCTTCCAGCCTTAAACCCTCCTGCGGACTTCAGTTTTACAGGCATTGCAGGATAACAGCCAGCTGGGGTAATAGTAATATTTCCCCAAAACAACATGGAATTTTAAATGTCATGCTTTTGGTGAAGAGCAGAAACACAAAAACTTACAGACAAATGGAAATAATTCTATTGCTCTGTTTTGTTTCCCAGAGCCACTGAGGAAAAGAAAAAGCCACCTGAGTGAAGAATGGAAACATTTGCTATGTTTGACAGATGAACCATGATTAAAATGCACTGAAGCTGAAATAACAGCTAAACTCTATCAAGAACAATTCTCATCAACTCATATCACAAGTACTGCATTTATAATGCAGGTAAAGAGTATATAAAATCCATTTCATTTCAAGGCACATTTTATAACGTGTGGCCATTACCATTAAAAAGATATCCCCCAGAACATCTCACAAGATGAGAGGAGGCAGAATAGCATATCAATGTATCTCCAGTAACCAGAAGGTAGTTAGTCCTGCCAGCAGTGCTCCAACATAACCATCATTTCTCTGCTCACTTGCACAGAAACTCACGCAACATCTGCTCAGAATATTTTCCAAAAACAGTTTTCCATGGGAAATTACTGGCTAAAAAAAATGAGCTGTTCATGGAACTGTGGCAATTGCAGATAATTACAGGCAAATTTCTTCTTGACCTCCAGCACAACAGCAGTGAGGGTTACTTAGGTTCCCTGGATTTTTGGCTGAACAGCAGAGGGGCTACTCTAAAGTCAGAGCCAGGTCTGTAGGCTTGTATGAAAACATATTCTGCCAGGGGACTGTCTCAGAGGCAGGGATCCCAGTTCCCCAGGTGCCCCAGGGATAGTGAGAAATCACTATGTTCCAAAGGATAAAACATTATCAGACATCTGAATCAATGAACATGTCAGCGAGGAAGGATTTTTCCATTACTCCAAAATATCCATCACTAAGAAAAACAAAAGAAGGTTAACACAGAAAGACATGTAACTAAGATGCAAAATATTTTTCAAAGATAAATTTTCAAATGTTTTTTCAATGTTTTTCAAAGTTAAACTGTTTTTCAAAGTTCAATTCTTTAAAATAATGTCAAACGTTAAACATTTCATTTTGAAGCGTTTGGGTTTTTTTTCCCCCCAGAACCTCTCATTTCAGAAAAAAAACCTTACATCTCAATGGTTTACTTTGATTTATAATGTAATCTTACATTTTACTGGAGAATTTCCCACTGGATGAGGATTCATCCAGTTAAATTTGTCAGAATCCTAAAATGCCAACTTGCCTCAGAACTCACTGCATTATTTTAAAAACTAACATAGCAACAATAATTAGCACTGGTAATTACAAAGTGGCAGTATTAATTAAGCCAGCAAAAGTGTAGGCTACATATCAGGAAATACTTTTCAACAGGCAAGTCTATTATATTTTGAAACATGTCTCCCAAGATAAGTAAAAAAGCCCCACCACTTGGATCAATTAAGTGAGACAAAACACTGGAAAATACACTGTGGGGAGCAATCCCCTCCCAGCCAAGCAGATGGACAAGATGATCTTTTAGGTTCTTTAACTCACCAAAATCTGGGAAACAAACCAACACCACCATGGGGAGCAGGACCAGGACTTGGCCCCGTGCAGCAGCAAATGGGGCTCGTGCAGATGTCCAGGGTATTTCTTGCTCACTAGGGACTGGCTAACAAAGTCTTGCAAGGAATAACCCAAACCAGGCTACAGAACTTCCCCCAAAACTGGGAAAGACTCCTCCAACAGCTCTGCTGTTACTAAGGTCCACAGCAGATGGGAGAGGAGAGGATTTCTTACCTTCCATTTCCAGACTGCTCTTCATACTCAACAAGAGAAAGAGAGGAGAAAGTTTCTTACCTTCCAGTTCCAGACTGCTCTTCATACTTGATAAGAGAAAGAGGAGAAAGCTTCTTACCTTCTATTTCCAGACTGCTCTTTGAACTTGACAAGGGAAAGAGGAGAGGTAGAAGTTTCTTACCTTCCATTTCTGTGACTAGCCCTCACACTTAACAAGAGAAAGAGAAGAGATGCAAGTTTCTTACCTTCCATTTCCCAATTGCTCTTCTTAATCAAGAATAGAAAGAGGAGAGAGGAGCCAACCCCACCCCCTTTTATCACACTTCTCTTTATTACTCAGAGCTTTGAGCCATTTAGGGCAAGGCTGTTTCTGGTCTTTGGTAATTGGTGTACCTGTGACTTATCAGGGGCAAGGTCACCTGTTAAGGATAATTAGACCTCATGGAGGATTTTCTGGGTTTCTTCTTTTAAGCAGTTTCCTAGCTAGGCTGTAGAGGAGCTTTTTGGTAAAAATTTTTACAACCAGAGGGTCAGCACGTGCTGGGTCTCGCCTCGTGCCTATCCAACAGGAGATTAGATCATCAACCCAATATTTCAAGCTTGAAGGGGTACAAATTGCAGACTTCAAAGCTGCAGCCTCCAGGCCTGTCGTCACTGCAGCAAGCAATACAGGAGGTAAGTTCGGGCCTCTTGGGATGATTTCAGCTTTCTGTATTTCAATGCAGCAACTACCACATCATCTGCACACCTCTGCAGATGCTGTGTGAACTTCAAAAAACTTTTTATGAAACTTTCAGTCTAGAATCACTTAATCTCATAGCAACAGATTGTATTCGTGAGTTTGCATAAAGGAGAGGAAATGCTCTGCAATTTGATATTCCCTAAATCCATGTCATCTACATGTCTTTATTCACAGTCTACTTCTTCTCCTCATTTTATTTTTTTTATGGCCTACACTAGTATCAATAAAAACCCTGGCCTTCATTTATCTTTCTTCCATTCTTCTAAATGCTAGAGGAAATTTCTTCGTCAAAAAATAACCTGTTTCTTGCTTTGTTTTTTAATTTCTCATGATTTCTGAACACCTGCTCTTTATGTCATACTGCAAAACACTAGGCAATTAAAAACTTACAGAACCAGGGAAAAAATAAAGCTTGTCGGCACACAGGGAATTATACATTAGACAGTAATAGCTACACTTGCAGCCATGAGTAAATTGTTAATTTATGTGTGCATTCAGTGCTAAACTACAAAAGCCAAAAATTACTGGGATTTTTATGTTTAGACTTTAAACTATAAAGTGAAAAAAATTCAAAAGCAAAGTACCCATGGAAACCTTAATTTTATTCATCTTGCCCTGTGATGCAACTCTTGTTCAGTGGTTTCACATTCCTGAGTAAACCTACATCTCTCAGATGATATAAAGCAAGGTTAAAGAATTCTAAAAATTAATAAAGTCCTTCAGCAAGCTTGTATGTGTACTGGAGGCATTCAAATGTACATTTTGAAGAAAAAATTAACTGCATTAATTTTTGAAGGGAAATAAATGCAAACTACCATCAAAGTATTTTCAACTCATATCTTATACTTCTACTCTTAGCATATTCTTTTTCACATTTTTCTCAGTCTCTCAGTACAAGAAATAAGTAAGACGTTACTCATTTTACCTTCTAGTGTTTAGTGTCTGCTTCTTTGCTTATGGACCAATGAGAGATGACAAATGGCATTTACTGTGATTGTTTGGGGGGACTTTCCTTATTTTTCCTCACTGGAATGTTTTTTATAATTATTTTTATAGAAAGCGTAATTTTGTATGATGATGTTTAAATTAAGAGGAGTCATCCTGTAAAATTTCCAGGCAGTATAGCATGTGTTTTTAGCATAACACTCTAATAATAGGATGCTTATACACTCATGCTGTCTGTCCAGTAAATGTGTAAATTAGCAGGTCCACGCTCATCTTCAGAGCTCAATGTCTAATTTCATCCAAATTTAAAAGACAAGGACATAAGCCTCCAACATAATTGAGTTCCTACAAGTTTAATGGAAAAATGAGCAGGCCAGAGGAAGACAGACATGAATTAATGTAGCCAGTGACATCGCAGAAGGGGGACAAGTGGAGCTGAGCCATCTCCCATTCTGTGTCATAGCAACCACGTGGCATTAGCACACTGGATATCCAAAGCCATAGGTTAGCCAGGGGGTTGTTGCAGCAGTGGGGAAAGGAATTACAAATCATTGTGTATTTTCTCAATGGGATCGTGCTTTAATGCTCCTGACAAGGTCACCAGCCAGATCTCAACAGTATTTTCTCAAGAAAAGGCACTGCTTCTGAGGAATGGATGCTGTGGCCTGCAAACTTCCCACCTAAAGGGTGTTGAACAGGTTGAAAGGATTCAAGTAGTCTTGCAAATAAGGGCAGAAGTAATTAGACTTTTAAAAGTAACCAGTTAATGAACTTTGAAAAGGGGCTGCAGGGGGCCAGGTTGAGGAGCTGATGCAGCGTTCAGCCTGGCTGACACTGGTGTCTGTGGGAGGAGAACCACTGCTGAGAGCACTTTCTGCACACACTGAACAAAGAGTTACCCAAAGCAGGTGCATTACCCTCAGCAGAGACTCATTTCCTTACACTGTGAAGGTGATGCAGCTGCCTCTCATGAGTACAGTGGAGTCCAGCAACAGGTTTTGGTGAGCTACATAGCACACTGGCAAGTTTCTTGCCTCTGTGCACGTTGCCCCAAGCCAAGAAGGTACCAGAGCTCCAAATCTCAGAGAGTCCCAGTCACTTCACCTAGCACCATTCAGATCATCCCTTGATTCCCTTGATATTTCATGCTGTTACAAAAAAAAAAAAAAAAAAAAAAAAAAAAAAAAAAAAACCAAAAAAAAAAAAAACACAAACCTAGTAGTTTCTGAATCAAGAAGAACCATCAAGTCCAGGAAAAAAAATTAGAAGAACCTGTTCAAAATCACTCCCAGAATTTCTGGAATCATGGCATACTTCCTCTGGCTGCTCAGCACAGGCAACATACAAGCATTAATATGAGATCCTTACCTTAAGTCATGGAGAACCATAATAAAATGCCATTCACTCTCTTGTCCTTTCTCAAAAACAAACAAAAAATCCTCCACAAAACCAACAACAAAGAGCACTATCTTATCCTTTGTATCAGATCTTAACAGGATACTCTTTTCTCTCCTCTTACTTTAAAGTAAAATAATACATTATTAACTTTGCTAACAGTAAAATACACTGAATGTAAATAAAATACTACTCATTGCAACTTTGGCTACAATCCAGGAATTGCAACTGAATAGGATTCCTTGGCTACCTGATGTTCCACAAGGAACATCTCAAACTCAATCCCAGTTTCGGGTCTCTAGCAGCATTTCTGCTTAAGAAGCACTTAGATGGACTGGTTCCTTCAGACAAAAATACCTGAAATGAAAAATACTGAAATGTTTCTGGCTGAGATCTTGTGCAAGTAAAGAAATTTAAGTTCTTCACAGTGTATAGACAGATCTCACCTCAATTTATATTTTGCCTCTTCTGCACTCTACAGTTTAAGCTGAAAATTCTGTTGGTGCTGCAGGAAACTATGAATAAACCTTATATATCAGACAATGAATGAGACCATGGAGTGCACAAAGAGAAACCCATCCCCCTCATCTCAGGACCTTTTAGTGATTTTGAGTTTGTATGTACCCATGGTATCTTCTAAGAGATCTACCAGTAGAAAGCCATGCAAAGTGAATTCTGTGTACTCAGCCACATTTCTCTCTCTGTTACTAACAACTACATGGGGCCAGGAATGCCTTCCCCATCCCTCACAGAGCTCTGTCTGCTGCATTAGGAATAGGTGTTTCCTCACTTCAAGCATTAGAGATTGACTCCACTGGTTCTACATAAAGGTGACAAACAGGCTCAGAGCTGTAAGCTTTCCATGGAGGTCCCATGGGATGTGTCACTAGAGAAATCAGAGTGTGTGGGGACATGGTGCTGGATAGCAAAGCAAGAAGTGCAGGAACCCTGCTCAATGTGTGAAGGGAAGCATCTGCCCAAATTCTTTCAGCTGGGTGGTTTGCTGAGAGAGTGTGAGGCAGAGTGTGAAAGCCAGCAGCAAGGAGAAATGCAAAGAGTCAAAACCAGGATAGGTGGCAGAGTGTTTAGCTAAACAGCATTTCAGAGTGAAACCCTCACTTCCCTTTGTGTTTTCCTCAGCCATGCTCAGACAAGGTCCATCAGCTACACATTGTATCAGGAAGGGGAACGTGAGAGCTCTCTGGATATGCAATAAAACATGATTATCCCACAAAAGACAGAGCCTGTGATTCTCCAGCAAATGTCTTCTCGGTTCTGACTATTAGGAGATTTATCAGATTCACCTCTCACAGGAACAGCACCATTCACACAAGCAGCAGTCACAATCCTCTGAGTTGTTTTTATTCCCATTTGGAACGGGTGATGCCCTGACAGAAACGCTCTCCCAAAGAGAGGGGGAATCTCATGCACCTTGTCCACTAGCCATATACCTGTCCCACAAAGCGCAGCCTCAGCAGTGAGTGTGGCTGAGGCCCATTTCCCCAAAGCTCCAACAAGGGAAGCATTGTGTGGAAAGAGCGATGTCCTGCGGTCGAGGCAGCGCTGGAGGGGGCCACCTTCATTAAACCGGCTTGTTCTGCTCACAAGCCCTCTGTGCACGCTCCTGGTTATGGCTGTTAGAGCTGCAGCAGGGTGACATGAATTGCCTTTTATCTAATTGGAAAACACCCACAGAGTTTAGAAGTACTCATTTAGACAGGCAAATCAATAAAGGAAATGGTAAGCATGAGAATACAGTGCAACTATAGAGCCTGTGTGGGTCCTGTATGCTTTTGCTTAATAAAGATTAACTCTTGCCAGTTTGCTGCAATACCCAGACCTCGATAATAGCAGAACTGGTGGATTCTACCCTATAATGGCAAGGAGTAGTTTGCCCTTATGCATACACCTCAAGGCAAGAGAAAAAGCTTTTTGTTAATGAGGCTAGAAAATCAGAAGGCATTGCAGAGAAGGCAGAAGAGAGGAAAAACTTCCCCTAATTGTAACAGTTCTGAAGGTGGTAATCAGATTTCTATTAAAAGGGGAAAAAAAGCAAAATGTAGTCTGCAAAACAGCAAAAGCAGCAGCTGTATTTCTATAGAGGCCTGCTGCTATAAGGCAAATTGCAATGAAGGAAATGAGCAGAAAACCAGGTCCAGCTTCTGAACTTTCAACTTTTCTTGTCCTTTTACTTCCACACTCATCAGTGACTGGGCAAATACCCACCCACAGAGTCATTAAAAAAAAAAAATCGGGACTATTAAGAACAGTTATTTAGTTGCTAAATACCCCTACATGTTTCAAGAAAAAGAAAGGGGAAAAAAAAAACCTACCAAAAGCCCCACAATTCTTACAGTTGCTTGGTTCAGGATTAGTTTTGTTTTTCTTATTTCTCTTTGACATTCCTTCCCCTAAATCTCCAATCACTTTCACAACAGGCTTATACTGAGTAGCTTCAGGCAGCTGAGAAAATAAAAATCCTGTTTAGCAATGTAAGTATCTCTCCTCTCAGTGTTTCTAATAGGAGTTCTGTGCATAAATCACAGCATGCACCAAAGGGAGAACAGATCTTGAAGCCCACGACTATCTTCACCCACTGCTTGATTCTCTTCTCATTTACACTAACATATTGGCGTCAGGGGGAGCTCTTCTGACATGTCTCAGGGTAAGCCAGAGAAAAAGCAGGCCACTAGGATGAGAATAGAGAATTTGGCATCTTAGTCTGCTGGCAAAGGTCAGAAGGAACGTTCAGAGTAATGCAGGTTGACTCAATGGCTCCACAGAAACCAAAGACAGACGATAGGTTAGGACTCGTGTTCCAAATTCAGCCATCCTTCCCTCACCATCACGGGCTGGCCCTTCCACATGTACTTTACAGAGGTACAGATAACCCAGTATTTCCTTGCTGGGGTAACAACTGTTTAGAAAAAGGTGTTGGAGGAAGCTGACAGGGCTGACAGCTGCCCCATGTTCAGGAACTCTATCACCTCCCTGTGAACCACTCATTGCATGACTGAAGGTAAATCTGCCAAGCAACTTCTCATGGCCATTGCTATTGGGATGAGAAAGTTTTCCTCTGTTTCAAGAAAAAAATTACCATTAGGATTTTAGCTAAGTTCTTTTATATATAGCAGCTGCAGTTCTTTTGTTCAAGTTTCTTTTCAAACTAACATTTTATTGATCAACATAAACAAGTAAAAACCAAACTGATCCTGAAAAAAAAGTACTTTCATTTGCAGTTATGTTCAGTTAGAAAAGGAAATGCGTAATAAAATTAATGGATTTTTTTATTAGTTCCTTTTCCTCTTATTGACAAAGTTTATTTTAATAAGGATTTTATCTCCTCTTGCTCGATCCTACACTAAAGTCATACTCCCATACTTTGGACATCAGTCTGTTGCCATGGAAATCATAATAATATCACCAAAAAAGCAGTATTATGACTTCACTGCAGGATCAAGGAGAGAGAAAACGACAGGTTGTATGGGATCAAGTCCTTAAGCAGCAATAGCCTTAGTTATTAACACAAAGAAAGAGAACAATTTTGAAAAATACATCAGAGGCAAATTCACATATGTTTTGAAAAGTTCAAAGAATATTTTCCCTAGAAGGCAAATGCCTTTTGAAGCAGTAATTTCAAAGAGATCCTAAGTGTCTTGTTTCTGTCCTTCCAATATGTAATCCCAATCACCATTTGAAACGTGCTCTTTCTGAGAATAAATTCTGGTCATTTTTCACTCCATTCCTTCCCTATGTCCATTCAGGACCTCCTTGCCAAGTTTTCAGTCCCATTTCAGTAGTGAAAGGGCTGATACTTAATTCAAATGAACTTTTTCAATTGAAGTCATTTAGTTCAGGTGGTTTGGGTGGTGGGATGAGGTAGCATGTGCCAAATCCAACCCCAAAATGGAATTCACATGTGGGTAGCATAACATGCAGACCTGGTAAGCTCTCTTGAAGCCTAAAAGTAAATACTTTCAGACACCAAGTATCCCCAAGATTGCATTTTGCCTCTGAAGAGGTAAAATGTACTCTTCCATTCATTTTCAACCTCTGCTATAACACTTTCCTGTGCTGGTTAAGAATGAGACAGGCTTTAATGATCCAGCCATAGAAAGCTTTCTTAAGAGATGGCCAGGCCAGTTTCAATAGTTATGCACAAATTCAAAGGTGCAAATTTTGAGCCCTTCACATGTACAAACAGTTAAACCTGAAAGTTCATCCAGGACTCTCCATATCCCAGTAGGGCTGCGTGAATGAATTAAAACTTGGGGAAAAAGAAACAGCATTAATATTTTGGAAACTTAAATAGCTCAATGGATCCTGCGTGATGGTGGGTGCTACCATATCCTGTTGATGTAATTTCTGACAGCAGCAAACTTACAAGAATAATAGCAACAGACACATTTTAAGAAACTCCAGAAGAGAGTTGTGGCCTTAATAATTTCCTTTCAGGACATATTTGTTTCCATGAGCTCTGTTCCAGTGATCATTTTGGGAGGTTGCCTAAAGCTGAAGAAGAGAACAGGCACTGCTGCAGGATTCAACTTTAGATTTGAGCTTTAACAAGCCTGACCTTCTCCCAAAACCTGCCAGGCTTGGCAGCTCTCTGAGAGCTCCTTTCCACACACCAACATCAAACAGTTTCTCCCCGCAACTCTGTCTCAGGAAGAAAATAGGATTTGCAGTAGTCACAGACAGCACAAAAGGTGCTGGAAGAAATATTAGAGAGAAAAGAAAGCAGTGGTTGAGATAAGACTGTTCCCTTCATGGGTTCTCTCATTTTCTGTTGGATGAAAAATTTATCTTTCTTCTGAACACCAACATGCACACACCATAAACTTGTGATTGCTTATGAATTTACATGTATACAACTTGAGTTTCTCAACATTACTAAATCTTCCCAGTGAGAAAGCCTAGAGCATCTGTACTACATACCAAAAGACTATTCATTCCCATTAAGAATTCGCTGGTTTTTTGCCTCCAGATGTGTTTTAAGCTGCTGTGAAGCCTCAGAATTCAGCAGATTAATGTGCTCCAAATGTCATTTGATAAAGGGCACTGCTGCCAATGGTTCATTCACACTGCACAGATTTAATTACCTAAATGAAGTACCCTCCAAGAAAAGCACATTTCTTTTGGTTAGCAGTTTTTTTGCGACTACGTTTTTAGGTTGACTTTTAAAAAAAACAAAACTCCATTTCAGTTTATATTTTTTCCTTTCTAATTGAAATTAATCTTCCTAGCTGTTTTATTTTAGAAAACACCTGGAACAGAACTATTATTTCAAAGAGGCAGTTATGAAATTGGAAATATAACTATGATACTTATTTCTTTAATTACAGATATAAATAGGGACTATAATGCAGAAATTGCTTACAGGCATCTTCCTGGATTGTGTTGGAAGAAAACTGCAGAATCTGCTGCTCCTCTAATTCCAAGGAGATTCAAACTAAGATAAAATAAAGAGGCAGCTACATCTACTACTGAGTTCTGCCTGAAATTTTGGCCTGACCTTTCCCTGTCATAGCCTTGCTAGTGCAACCAGAGCAAAAATTGTGAGGGTTTTAGCAAATTATTTAAATCAAACAACAATATTGCAGCTCTGACTGCAGCAAGCAGGACTTCTCTGATCCTGGAGTAAGCAAAGCAGGATTAAGTCACAATAACAGCCCATACTCTTTGCCAGAAGTCTTAGTCATTTGCCTTTTCGAGCTGGGAAAGTTAATCCTATGTTGAAATGTCTACAGCTAAAACAGAGGCAGCAGCAGCTTACAGAGAGAAGTTAGTGAATTAAAGGAAATTGACAGTGGAGGTTTTTAAGAGTAGGGAGGATGAGACCATCTCAGGAATAAAATAGTTACATGGGACTAGAGTCCCTCAGGGCTTCTCACAACCCTATGGCACTCATAAATCCTATATTTTAGGGCATCCATGCCAACATTGCCTAATGCAAGGCAGAGAGATGGCAGCGACACCAACAACCAGCAAAAAATGTAGTTATTCACTGTCTCTGTTCAGAGCCCTTCATTATTTTAGCTGGCCACGATGACAGCTATAATTAGGCACTCTTAGCACAGCACGAATCCTTTCAGAAATCAAGGCACTCCCCCACACTCCCACCCTCCTGAGAGCCATGTCAAGGGGCAACTTCCACAACTGCTGCCTGCTCACCCTTCTCTGACATGACTTGATCATTCTCTGTTATTGATCTCAGCTCTTTTTTCCATCTGTGATTCCCAAGCCACCTGACAGGTAATAAAAATCTGCATCAAAATGCACAGCACACAGGGTGCTGTGAGCCAGAAGCAACATTTGTCTTACAGACCTGGAAACCTGACAGTGTCGATAGGGGCCAGTTATCACAGTGTTGTTTGATCTTTCTGCTGAGGTTGTAAATAACTTCCATGGGTAGCCAAATGGGGATAAAAATGGAGAAGATGCCATGGTAACTATAAAAATAAGGCGCTGCTGTGTCAGTGGCAGCAGACATAGTTAAGCAAGATAAGCAGCCCCTGCTGTCTACAGACCTCTAAAGACTCCCTGAGTTTCACAGGGAAAGTATAGGATGATAGGTTTTTCTTGCACCACCATTAATTATATCTTTTCCTTTTACTGCATTGCTGTCCATCAAGTACTGTGCTCAGAGGCAAGTCCAACACAAGCATCTCTAAATGGCTAAATGAAGCCTTGTAAGAATATGTGACATTTCAATACCAGTCTCACAAAGGAAAATTTGTTATCCCTTTGCTCTCCAAAGCACCTCCAAATTCCATACACCAGTGAAAGTAAATATACCCACTGAGTGAGGTTAGCAGTATTTTTGTTTTGAGATTTACCTCTTTTCTCACTGCCTTCTTCCACCACAATGTGAAACTCCAAAATGTGCTTTGAGTGGCTCTATAAGATATATCTGAGTTTCACATTGCTTCCTAAAAGCCTATTGTGCCAGGTTTACCCTGAAAAGTCAGTGTAGCAACCCAGCATACTACTAAAATAAAGACAATGAAGTCTTAGAATGGCACAGACTTTGCCAGAGAGATGAAGGTAACAGACCTGAATCTGTCTCAAAGCTTTTCCATTCCCATTCCAGTTCTCCAGCCCCGAATGAGGACTTAAAGCAACTCACAAGAGCAGTAAAACTGGAGACTAGTTAGCCCAAGTAAAGGAAGGGGGGCAAGAGGCATAAAAGCACACTGACAACATCTGTTCTTCAGTGTTCTCAGATTTAGGAAGGTTTCAGGTATGGAAATTCAAATAAAAATCAACAGCAACAATGAAATAAACTGAATGTCCAAAATAAAGTTATTCTCTTAGGTCCAATGGGACCAAAAGGTCTCTCAGCAAAATCAGAATTCCAAATACATTAGGTTGATCCTCAATCCATTAAAATCCTTCCTGTAACTGTGCCTGCCTCATCACCAGCTGTTCAGTGAAAAGGTAATGCTTTCTGAATTTCCTGAAATTTTCTAAATTATAAAAAGTACCAACCCGTTGCTGTCATTATCACAGACTAGAAGATATCTCAGGACATCTTTGGTTCCATTTTCCTACCTTGGAAAGCTCTAGCACCTTTCAACTATGAGCTCTAACTTCCCAGGCAGAACAATTTTCTTACAGTCTCTTTATTTTCAGCAAGACACTTTGAAATTAAAGCTAGAATATGATCATATTGTTATGGCAAATATATTGGCTGGCTTGGCAAAGGGAAAATGCACATAGAAGGCTTTCATTTCACCTCAAAAGGACAGGTATTGACAGTGATTGAAGTCTGTCTTAGTGAATGAGGCTTTTGAAGACACATAGGAAATGAATCGGTGCTTTCACTCATTTTTTTACATTTTTTTGCACAATAGCAGTCCCTTTCCAATAACACCAGACTGAGATATGGGTGCAAGATGGGGGTTGGGGACCAAACTTTTATTTCATCTCCAAGGCAAATGATACCTCAACAATTACCTTTAAAGTGACAGCAATGTTGCTGCAGCCAGGGAATCTGTGGGTTCTTTCCTTATTAAATAATTCAAACCTACAGCAGTTTTTTTCCCTGCTGTCACAATCCAGCTCCTTTTATAAACATTAAACATATTTAACATATTGAAGAATTAACATATAAATATTATACACTAAAAACATCTACTCAAAAAATGTTTCCATTCAGTTGTTCAAGGCTTTATACCAGGAGATTTTTTTGTTCGTCTTCTTCCCTCAGATGTGTATATGGTGCATATGTAAATAGACGATAATGTATTTTTAATAGACAGGACAAAACTTAGAGCTTTTAAATTAAAAAGGAATAGAAAAAGATGGAAGCAGACATACAGAAAAATCTAACTTACTATTTTACTAGATCACAGAATAATTTGACATAGGCTAAGAATTTTTTATAACTGCTCATCTATGCCATTCTTCAATCTTAATGAGGTACAAAGATAACCTTCCAAACTTGTTCCCCGATTATTTAAGCATTTCTAAGTTTTTCTCTTTCTCTCTAAATTATTACTGTACAGATATAAATGGATTTGCAGCATTAGAGCTAAGGAGCCAGCTCTCCTCTCCTTTATACCAAGTAAAACAAGAAATAACTCCAATGAGAACACCACTAAAATTGACTAAATTGTACCAAACGCATTCCTAGTCTCAAGGCAACATTTTTCCCTTGAAAAACAATATAATCTCCAAACTTATCTAACAATTTCAAATGGGTAGTTTATGAGATCTGGCACTTTAGGGGCCAAAGAAAATATTATTTTAATGAATTGAATTTATGGAAGCACTTAGATTGGATCATTACTCTCAGAGCTATGATGCTTAACTTGAAATAGTGACTTAAAGCTAGATTTGCTCAAAAAAAACAGGATTTTTCTCCTGAATGTAGGTGCCTCCTTTCAAAGCTACAACCCAAGAGATTTCACTCAATTGCAACTTTTCTCTGGAAGCAGTTAAACTCCTTTAGAACTTTCTTTTTTATATGAAAGATGTCACATGCTTTAACATGTTCTTCCAAGCCTGCCCAGAACACCAGTGGCACCCATTTCTGACCTGATGGAACCCCAGAGAGGAGTGAGAGCAGCTACAAGAGAGTCTGCACCCATGGCTCTTCTTTCTTGGGTCCCTCTTCAGGGAGAAGGCATTCAAAACTGTTTTTCCAAAATGAGCACTCCAGCCACCCTTTTTGAGGGAAGGCCTGCACTGGTTTGACTCGAAGAGCTGCAATGCCAGGCAGGAAGGGGTTTGAGCAGGAGGAAAAGGAGTGGCAAGTGCAGCACAGCTCTGAAACTGGAAAGGACAGTGCCTCAGTCAAAGAGAATGAGGATTCAACTCTCTGCCCTGTCCTTCCACAGAAGCAGCTATAAGATACATTTTTTCAGCATTCTGTGGTAGTTGCATCCAAATCTGTGCTTGTGGCCATGAAGTGTCCCTCCACCCGGTAATAGTTACAGCACAGGTGGAAGACTCTCCATCCAGTCAAGAGTCAGCAGCAGTAAAGGACCACCTCACCTTCTCATTCAGATTTGTTGTTTACATGCAGCAGAGGAGTTTTTTTCCAGTTCATATTCTTGTGCACTACCCATGTTACAATAAGTTTTTAAATCAATAAAACCCCAGGAATAAGGGAGGATTCCAGAACAGAGACTAAAATACCATGGAAATGAACTAAAGTAATTTGTGATTTTAATTCTTTTTTTTTCCCTCTCGTAATCTGCCCCCTACAGAAGATTATCATGATCTTCTTGCATAAGTTAAACAAAGTAGCATAGGACACTGAAGTATCCTCCAAGACCTATAACTTGTCTATTGACTACAAATTCTTCAAATGTAAATTATTTAAGTAACTGCACCTTCAAATACAAGACACACACCACACCACATCACATTACGGTTTTACCCAGAAGTCCTTTGGTAAGATAACCTCTACTATCCATTGTGTTCCCAGACATTATTAATGCCAAAGAGAAGAGACTTTCCTGTTTTCCTTACCTTTTTGAGTTGTTTTGATGGTTTATATTATCAGCATTGATTGCCAACACAGAAATACAATGTTAAGCTGACACCTACATTCAAAGCCAACTCCTAAAGAATACAAAAGTATTACTTCACATACTACTACAGTCTAGGACAGCTCCCTCACTGCACTCATTCCAGTAATATTGTGCTACATCCAGCTGCGATTCACAGCCAAGCCAGTATTAGCAGAAGATTTACTCAGTCACTTACTTGTGCATGGATACACACACAAAGTTCTTCCAACATTTTTTTTAATAACAACTTTTCCATTTCAGGCATTTTGCAAAACCATTAAGCCTTTTTCTTTAAAGTGATATTTCTGACACCAGCTGACAAGAAGAAAGGAAAAGTTAAAGCTGCTGTTCTATCCTTAATCTGATGCATTGTGGTTAGGATGAGGCACTGACTGGATAACTGCATCTGCAGGTTTGCCATGTGTCTTGCAGTTTTAGGTAGAATCCTAGGTACAAGGGCTTATTATGAAACCAATGTGTGGGAATGTATAAGTTATTATTCTTCTGTCATCTATTTCATGGAATTCATTTTTGTTATCTATATAGTCGGAAGGAGGTCCAAAAGGTGAAGCTCTGCAATGCCAGCAATGCTGTGCATCATTACCAGACTCCCAGACTGATGGCATCAGTGCAGGCTTATGAAACTTCTTAGTTTGTGACAAAACCTTCAAGTTAATTACACAAACATCTTTTTTTTTTTTTTGTCTTTGTTAATTTTTCAAAGCCTATCTTAATAGTGTTTCATAATGAAAACCAAGGGGACTAAGTTTTCTGTCTTTTGTATAATTTGGTTCCCTAAAATTTGCTAATCCTGCTGAATTCTTCCAGTAACTGCCTCACTATTTACCACGCAGCAGAGGTCTGATACCTTCCCTACAGAGACAAGTAGCTTTGCTTTCTCCTTCGGGCTCTTCTTGCTTCTCCAAATTATTCTGATTGATATAGACCTCAATCCATGCTAATTATGCAGAGCTTCTCTTATAAAGTGCAGTTCCCATGGCAACAGCATCGGGCAAACAGGTGCGTGGAAAGCTGTGATATATTAAAAGACAGCTACCCTCTGCCTCTGCGATGTAGATTGCCATTCGCAGGGTTTATTTATAGCAGGTAGTAATTAATCCATGTGAATCTCATTTCATTGAGAAGAAAAAAAAAAGGAAAAGTGCACAGAATTATTAGCAAGAGTCCTAATTATCCTCATGCCATGGATTCTGAAAAGTTGTCGCCATCAGATAATGCAAACATGGAATTGTTGAATTATCATTTGTGTGGAGATGTCAATATTAGAAACACCATGCCATCGCCTGACAAACACCTCACATTCTCCCCCCGCAGAGCTGGAACTTGCATTAAGGTTGGCATAGTAGAGCTGGAGCAATAAAATATAGACATTGCTCTTGTTAAAAAAAAAAGGAGATGTTGGCTTTTCTTGGGAGGCCCTGACACTGAGGTAACTGGGAATCAAATGTACAGTACAAGCCTTCAAACCCTTTGCCAGGAATGACCAAGCAGGTTTTAGCTTTCTCTGTGGCCTGAAGCAAACCTCTCAACCTCTCCTCCTCTGCTCTGACTCCCATAATGCCTGTCTTTTAGGGACTAAAACCAAATGGTCTGAAAACACTTCAAAGATGAAAAATTGGATGTGGCAAAGTAGGATAGGCTTTGCATTTAAAAAAAACCTGCACATAGAAGATTCATCTCGGTCTAATTCAGCCTTGTGTTTCAGAACTCCTTAAGTAACATGGGTAAGCTTAGGAAACCTAAACTAGACTGGTTAGAGTTGTGATTCACACTGCAATGCAACATTAGTATTTGATGGATTTCTTGGATCTTGGCTATGTCTCAGTTCTTACTCTTTATTTTTCTTTCTCGTGCCTGTGTGAATGATCACAGTTGGCAGACAACATTCCAGATTTTTAAGAAAGACAATGATAGAAAATGAACACTTGATCATCAAAATAGCCTTCCCCAAAAAAATCAATACATGTCTTAGATGAAAGCATAAAGTTTGGAGTTTAAGGCTGAGAAGGTGGAGAAAAGATCCCCAGCTACTGTTATGGACACCACTAGGAATATTTTTATAGAAAAATCTTTCAGTCATTATTACTGCAAAACCTACATATTTTTCCACTGCTCTGTTGTTTTTTTTTAAAAAGGCAACTGGAAAGTTAAATGGCCAGCAGATATGGGTCAGATCATTCACAGACAGTACAGCCTGAGCTACTCCTCAAGTCTCAGCACATTCTTGAACTGATGCTGTTGTACACCACGACGACACAAGACTCCTAATTCAGAATGCTGAAAATGACTCTTTCATTTTTGGGATGTGTCTCTCTTTTATACTATTCTACACAGACCAATTTGATTGGTAAAACAAAGACTAACCTCTTCAATAACATTGGTCAGACCAGAGGGACATCAAGAAGAAGTCCCTCCTGGGGAAAGAATGTAGACAAAGTTACAGTTACAAAAACACTTCTCTTGTTTACAGAGAATTCCCTGGGAAAAGAATTTCAGAAAACCAAAACAACTCAGGCACGAAACCAGGGCTACATTGAACCATCAGAAAAACAGGACTACAGACGACAATTAGCAGGTGGAAGGCACTGAGAATGCTTTCCTCAGCCTTCCAGTCCTAAGTGAGAACTTAGGGAGTACAACAACCTGGAAGTGTCTGGACTTGGTAAGCATTCCCCTTGTAAACACAAGCTCTGGAGCAATGAATGAACATCCCTTGCAGCAAGACTTGCCAGTGCTAAGGGTGGTTTGCCACAACAGCACAGCATTACTGGGGCTATGGCATCTGAATTTGTCATAGTTTAGAGGACTTCTTCCTGACTTGGATGGAGTCAATGCCTACTATCCTTTGAAGTTAAGCAGCTCTGGTGCTGGAGACTTTGCTTATCATCTCAGGAGTCATGCAAAGCAACCTGGAGTCAAGATTTGATGTGACCTATAGTCCAAGGCAGCACCTTGTTCTTGCTTTATCAGATTCAGGTTAGAGTGTCACAGCCAGCAGCTGAGCTTGTAATTCTAAGAGAAAGCAAAAATCATGATGGGGTAGCAATTATTCATTTCCTGAACAGACCCAGTTACATCAGAATATGAAAAATGAAACCTGCATAGGTATGCACCTAACCTGCTGGGAAATCCTCCCATGATAAAATTCTTCTCAGGAATATAAATATTTCACAGAAATGGGTTACACATGTTTTGAAACCCAATATAAATCAGTCTGCTCTGATTCATGCCTAGCTCAGGGGACGAGCACTACATGCTGCACCCTCGGATAAGGCCCTACAAGACTTCATGAGGTGGCAATATTGACAAGTATGGGGCAGTAGTGAGGGTATAAATTTGCGTTTTGAGAGGCTTAATTGCCTTTTCTTGACACTCATGCTAATTACTACATATTAGACTATCATTCAATCAGGTTTTATGTATATATTTATTGAAATTCACTGGCCATGTATCCATTTAAACCTAAAAACACAAACTCAGAACAATGCAAGTGAATTAATTATTCTTGCAAACCAGAGTAATTTTTGCAGCAAGGTCTGCTTGTTATGGCTTTCCAGCTGCTCAGAGGTCTCTGCATCATTCTCTAACAGATACAGCATCACAAGACCAGGACAGCTGGAGAATAGGACACAGCAGTCACAGCTGCTGTTTACACCCAGGGTGCATCAGGGACTCAGAGCAGGCTACAGATACCTTTTATACATGACTTGCATCAGTTAAATTTCTGCTAAAGTGGATAATTGCATCTGGAAACTCCAAGCTGACTTCAGCCCTATTTTACTGTGTGAGCAAGAAAGAGAAAGTTGAGCATCTCACCAGCCTCTCAGATCTTCTGGTTGTTGAAAGGCTCAACTGAGGCAAATTTTTTTTGTGTTCTCTGCCTCAAGAGCCTAACCCAGGTTCTCAGTCTGAACTCTCCCTGCTTTCACAAACCTTTTATTTTCCAGGAGTCTGTGGCAGAGCACAGAGGCTAGCTTAGCATTGAAAGCCCCCACCTACTGGATCTCAATATGTAGCACCTTAAGCTTTATCCATTCCAGTCACATTTCTTAACTCATCCTTCAAAACTGCCTCTTGTACCATCAAATCCATCAATAGCTTCCAGCAAGGAGGGGAAGAGGCTTCCAAGGAGTACTTCAGCACATGCTTGCACCTTGAAACAAGCTGTATGGACATCTGTGCTAAAATGCACTCTTTGATAATCTTTCCAGGGTGATCCCTACTCTTATGTCTACTAGACTTCATAATGTAGTTTGGTTTCCAGTGAGGCTGCAGCCTCTCCCAGCAGGACCTGTCTGTTACAGTATGTTTGTATAGATCAGCCTCAGCACTTATTATAGTTAATAATAATGGATACTTCAGCCCTGATGGAGTAACGGTGATCTGAGGACATAAATATATAAAATCTGAATGGAAAGAGGAAATACTTTTTCTTGTTGTTCTTTTTTACCTTAAAACTGAGAGACTAAGAGAAATGGAAAAAGCAGACAATTTCTTGTATGCCCAAGAGCTTGCCTACTTGTTGCAGAATTTCTTAGGAACAGTGGATATGATTTGTATATGGACAGTGAGTGAATCACCCAGACTGGGCCTTGGTGACGCAGGTGGAAATTCAGCTGCCAAGTCTGTGGCGCAGTGAGAATTGCCCCTTAAGTTGTTAACAAGGAACAGGAGTTTTCTAGTAGTTAGCAGGTGCAGTGGTTAGTGTGGACGCAGTAGCTGCCTTAAGAGTTTGGTCAACAATAAGTGTTTGCATTCTTTTCTGAGCTGTGTGCCAATGGAGGAGCACCTGTGAATGTAAACTATGTAGCAATGTATATAACCTGCCTTTTTAGCCAGAATAAATGGAGAACATAGGATTAACCATATTGGTCGGACCTGCGTTTTGCTCTTGCCAACTTCTCACGTATTTCGGGGTTCCCGTGGCTTTCACCTACTTTCTCCATCCCATCCTAGTTAGTTTAATAAAAGATTGTACTTGCTTTGCCTAATAATTGTGTCTAATGTCAAGAGAGTTAAGGTCTCAGTTAAACTCCATTTGAGCAGGATTTTAAATTAAAGCATGCAAACTGAGCACTCTTTACTGCGAGAGATCCCTTGTGTCCTTAAGAGAATGTGGACTGCAGGGGTCACCACTAGAAATTGTTTAGAAATAGCTACTGGGTTTTTTTTTTCCTCTCCTGGCAAAGCTGGAAAAATTAAAAAGCCATTAATGGCTTCCGCTAAGTCATCTTCTTTTCACATCAAGCAAATCAAATTTTCCACTTTGAATGCTTCTTCAAGGTCTCCACTCTAAGAAAACATCAAGTCGTTCTAACCTAAGGAGACTATTATGACCCCTTACATAAAATTCACATTCTCTCACGATTTATATGTTTTATGTTAAACATATATTATATGTTTATATGTATGCCTTTTTTTAGGTCCTGTCATGTTGCTGTATCCAGAGGACAACAAGAAAACTCTTTTCCACTTATGCTGATTCCAAAAGTCTGACTACTCATAGAAACATTCTCACACATATAATGCTGAATCAAAAATTGTCACAGACTGATTGACATAGTGAGAGAAAAATAGGTAGTAAAGAAAAAAATTGAACCATTTCATTAGTCCACATCAAGGTGCCAGTGAATGGCTGTAAAATAATCAGCTAGAACAGAGTTCCAACTAAACACATCTCCCAGTCTATGGAAAATTTGGTATAACCATCCAGCAAACCTCTGGATAAGTAAGGGAGGATTATGAGCCTTATCAATAGCATTGAGGTAACAGAAGAAACCGTGTTTATGAAAATATTCAGGGTCTACCTGTATGATTTTCTATACAATTAATTCTCTAAGCTTATTTCATGCTAACTTCATCATTCAGCCAAGCTGGCAAAGAGTTTCTCCCCACCTCCCCCAGTACATTTAGAAGAAAGATTCATTTTATTTCTGTCCTTCCCCCAGTCTCAGAAGGAAAGTTCTCCTCTATTCAGAGAGCACACTTTGATTTGCTAAGTCCCACTTCATGGCCTTTATCAAAACTGTCATCTTTTTATCTGAGAAAAAAACATACCAGGATGTATCTGGGGCCAGGCATTAGTGACACCTAGGTGACCAGGGAGTTGGTTGTCAAATGAAACCAATCTGTAGATCCCCAGATTAGATCTGGTACCACAGCAGTGCTCTTCTAGAGCTTCAAAGCAAACAGCAAACCAGCAAAACCTTTTGGTGAGGAGGACAGAGGTATCACCAAACACAAACTCTCAATATATGCAGAGACAGCAGCAAAGTTGCCTATCTAAAATGCTTTATAGGCCTACTTTCTGATCAGCCTCATCTTCCACCTGCCTTCCAGATCACTCAAAGCACAGCTGGCTGTTGTTCCAGGGCTCATGGGGTCTGGAGGCAGATCTTGTTGAAAATGCTAGATGGTCCCCAGGAGGATCTTTGTCCCACTTGGAAATTCTTACTCAAATAATATCTATGTGCATGCCCCTTGAACGACCTAAGCTATGCTAGTTCAGACAAAGAAAGAGGAGAAAAAAGATGACTGATTCAAATTTCAGTACAATTTGTATTTGCAAGTATTTGCAACCACTAAGGCCTGCTGGTCCCAAAAGAAACAACTAACAGAAAAACTAAATCCACAAGTATCTCAGGAGCTATAATTATCAAAAGGTGAAAGATTAAATATCCTGAAAATTTATGAAGTGAGAGACTGTATTTACCTTTTTTTTTAATGTTGACACACCATATACTTCAAGAGAAGAGCTGAGAATTCTTGTGCGATTTAGGCCCATCATGTTAATTATAATTGGTCTGTCAAAGATTTAAAAATGCCTAAGTGATAGGTTTTGAAATTACATCAACAGCAGGGCACTAAGCATAGTTCTGCAAAGCTGAGAAAACAAGCTCTAATAAAGGGGAACCTGTTTACTCCGTAAAATCAGTTCCAGTCCCCAGAGCTCCCACTTGAGTTCAGCACTGTGTGAGAGGGAGAGACAATAACCTCCAATCAAAAAATATTTCCAGTTTTTTGAGAACTTTCTGTATCAATTTCCAGAAAATATAGGGGTACCTTCTCCCCACTATTCGAACAAATTTATCAAAGAAGAGGCTTCCTTAAATATGCACAGAATTCCAAGTGCATTCAAACTACAGCACTAGCTGTCTTTCATTCTGTATTCCAGATAAAACCTCTATTAATATGGAATTACAGTAGAATAGTGAAGGCAAAAACACTATAGCAATATTATAATAATCACTCAAACCAGAATCATAAATCAGCAAAACACGATGCATGGAAATTTTTTAAGTCACATAATACAATTTCTTCCTCTTTGAAAGGTGTAATGATACCATTCAGAGTGCTGTATATTTAAAGCCCCACTAATTTTCAAAACACCTGACACCTGAAGGGTTTGTTTGTTATGGAGGTCCTTATGTGAGATGAGAAATGTTGCCTTTTTCTTTTTTTTTTTTTCTTTTAATTCCTTATGCAACTAGTCAAAACTAAAGCTTCAGATATCTCTCAGCTGTCTATTTCTGGGATTTTTGACTATTTAAGTCTGTTTCAGATTTGACTGCATCTGGATTTTCTGTATTTTGAGTGCTTTGTTCTGGATGTTACAGCCTCCTAAAAGCATTTATTGGCATTCAGGACCAACATTAACTGCTAGTTTACTGCTTTTATAAAATAAATCTTGTACATGCTTTCCTTCCCTCACCAGAAGAGCACAAGATGACACCTTTCCATGCAAGGGCTGTGGTCTCCACAGCCCAGGGCAGCAGCCCACAGTTAACCAAATTCCAGCCACAACTGCACACAGACGAGAGAGCAGCAGCCCCAGCAGCACCCAAACCAACCCACCCAAGCCCAGCAGGTGCAGAAGGGGGGGCTCCTCCTCCCCCTGCCGCAGCAATGACTTGTGAACTCTGTGTTTAAAGGCAATTGGAGCTCTCATTAATATACAAGACAGTGGATCTCTTGCTTATGCATTACATCTCTTTTGCCAGCATCACCCATCCACACAGATGAGAGCCTGCAGAGAGTGCACAGCATTGCTGGGATCGCTTGAGGTGAAGCTATTGACTGCCATGGGACGCTGACTATCCATAGTGACCCACTTTTCAGTCATTTTAGCTCATGAGCCACTTGATTTATTCCTGCACTCCATGGAAACCTAGTTCTACACTCAGCCAGCATTTTGGGGAGAATCTCTTGCATCTTTCATATGCAACCAAGCACTAGCTCAAAACTCAGCCTTAACAACAGAGTCACAACTGGCTTCTACCTCACTTCACTGCAGAGAAATTCACCCAAGTGCTTTTCACACCCAAACTTCTCTAGGTTGCATTCATGACTTGTTCCCCCTCAGTTTTGACCTCACCCAAAAAAGGCCTCCTTACCTACAGGACATTCATTTTTCCCTTTATCCTGCAGCTGGATATATTTTACATGCTGCTACTGCTGTTTAGTCTTATGTTCTGTCACCATTCATCTCCCCCTCCCTATTTTTTTTAGGTCACTGTCATGTTGCCAGCATTAAGGAAATATTTTGGATATGGAATAAATTCATTTACTGGCCTGGGCTAACATGTACCTTGTCAAGACAAAACTACCAGAACTGCCCTTCTAGAGGTAAATTAGGTTCCTTAATCCAGATTCTTTCATCAGTTTTCCTCAATATACACTCCTGCAGGGAGCAGCTCCAAGCAAGGACAGGAGAATAACTCACTCAAATAATGGCTTCAATTCCTTGGAATTTTGCTTGTTGAGAAATAAATAAAACCTGAAATAACCAACAGGGGGAAACCTGTAATTACTAGCCCTACTCTATTTTTGGGACCTCTGTTTGAATAGCCCAGAAATGTACATACAAGTTCCTTTCAGAAGTGTGTAAATTTCCATTAAATCTACTTAGAAGCTTTTCCAGATAAATCTTCCACAGAGAATGGACTTGGAGAACAAGCATTTCCATTTCCTTCCTCACCTCATTAATTAATGTGGGACTATTGGCTGACTCCCACATACAGATCTGCTGCTGAGTGAGTTTCTCCAGGCTGTTCTGCACATCGAGGCTACTGTCACACATTACCAAATGCTTTCCACTTGTCTAGATTTTTTTCTAATCAGTGGCAGAGGGAGAAGGGTATCCTAAATTGACCTTTTCCCTAATTTGAGAGTCGCTCACTTCAGTGGCCAACCCCTACACAGCCCAAGAGGACTTTTTACATAGAGTAGTAAAAACAAAAGTTCACGTCCTCATCCCTCTGCATACAAAGTGTTCAAGAATTGAGACTTTGAATCAACTGTTTTTGCAACCTATCTACAATCTTAAAGCATTTGTAGTACTCTCAAACAGGAATGCTTTCTGGAAGCAAGTAGATTTCTTGAAAGTTTTCCTCTATGCCACTTGTTTCAGGTACCTTGTTTATTTAACATTCGGATACTTGAGAATCAGTATATTTTTTCTCCCCAAACCTCATCCTCTTCCTTATCCTATATTTCCTTCTTTTCATGTTCTCAGAGGTGCAGCAGACAAAAAATATTTAGAGTCGGTAATAAGTTTTCCTAAAAGGCAGCTTTGGTTATCTCAGAATTGTTTCTAAATTCAAAACTTGAACATTTTTTGTAGTACCGTTCCATTTTCTCCAATAGTCAGGGAAATCTCCTAGAGGTGAGGGAGTCAGGTTGGAGTCTCTGTCCTGACCTTAAGGGGTTTAATCCATATCTGTCTCTGTCCCCAGCCACACCCTGCCACAGTGCCTGATCATCCTTCATCAGTCAAAGCCAGTGAGTGTGTGCACCAGTCACCCTGCAGGCAGCTATTCCTTGATTTTCACATATTCTGCCTGAACGGGGATGGCATCACCAGGAGGAAAAATCCCTGGCTCACTCAAATCATGTTTCACACAGAAATATGCTCTTTTGTTTGGGGCAAGGATGTCAAACCAGTTTGGATTCTTTTATTTTTTACAGGATATTGAGTGTTCTTAAAATTAAGGAGTTAAAATCATTTAGTTAATGTTACAATGCAATTGGAACATTTTAGACTGAAACAATCCATGGCAATGAGCATAATCTCCCCTTCCTAATGAGGGAAATTAACAGTTTAGGCTATTGTTATCTCTCACACTATAGTGGAAATCTTTACACCAGCAATGGACTGTCAGGAGAAATACACAACTAGAGCCTCAGAGGACATCTGTTTGCAGACTTTGCATAGTTTCGGGGGACTGAGATTTTACTAAAAGTGAGCAAGCCTCTATGTTTGCAGATACTTGATCTGAACTACAACTTTGAAATTGATACTTACTCTTTTACTTGAGTCAAGTGGGCCTAAAAAATGCCTATTCAGTTAATATTAAAAAGAAATAAACACATTAATAAGCCCATTTTCCATAAAGTTCAGAACTGGAAAAAGATTCAGTTTATGTTGCATAAATCTCCAGCTAGAAATTAAAATATCTGGACTTGGTTTAATTACATCTTAATGTGATCCCCAATATGACTCAGTAACCTATAGGGTTTAATAACCTCAGCTCATTTAATGTCCTCTCATTACATTAGTGTGACAAACCAAGAGCCAGGTTTAAGAACCTAAAACTGTATGCTTCCTCCTGGGTTTTCCCATATGTTCACCATCTTTAGCTCAGGCTCCCAGGATACTCATGCCAAGTCTTATAATATGTTCCTAGCAGAAGAGGAAAAATATCATCTTCCACTCAAATTTATATATCTAGTCTTTGTAGAGGAGGGGAAAATATTAATTTAATACTACAAAGAAATAAATACTCTGGGTATCTATAAAGATTCAGCCTTATCTCTGGAAGAAATGCTCAGAGTTCCTCATCTGGCCCCAGCAATAGGTCAGAAAATGTGATAGGGCCAACACCCGAGGCTGGGAATTGTTTTGTGATACAAATAGCAGTCTAGAGACCAGTTCCAAACCTGACACTAAACAATCAGGCAGTAGAAAGGCTTTTTGGCAGAAGAATCACAGAAGAAACTAAACTGGAAAAGGCCTTTGGAGATCACATAACCAACGCCTGCTCCAAACAGCATTAATCTGCTCTAAGTTTACATCAGAAGGTCCATTTGACCGAAAACTGGGACAGCACACCTCCACCCGCTTCCTACAGGTTATGTCAACTCAGAAGTTTTAATTTTCACATTTTCATTTTTAGTACAAGTACAGCATTTTAAAACACATGGGGACTCCAGACTCAAAACAATGAACTGTGATGTCTGGGCTTGCAGAAGAGCCTGGCCCTTTGGAAGGGCAGAGTTTGAGCCTTGTAAGAGAGGGCACCCTGCTGTAGGAGCCACTCTCCACTGACACAACAGGTGGGATGCACACCACCACACTTCAGTGTCTATGGGGCTGATGACTGTAACAGCCACCTATTATCCCTCTAAAATCAGTGAAAAGAAATAAGCCTCTCAGGCATGGTTTATCTGACCTATTTAAGTGCTGCTTTAGGAAAGCAGGAATTACACTCCAGGATCTGTTGGCTGTCCTGATTTGATCTCCACTGACTGTAAAGGAAACTCAGTTGTAGGC
This sequence comes from Trochalopteron elliotii, assembly GCA_024734555.1. NCBI lineage: Eukaryota > Metazoa > Chordata > Aves > Passeriformes > Leiothrichidae > Trochalopteron > Trochalopteron elliotii. The sequence continues at coordinate 2,744,785 of JANPWX010000135.1, read as the reverse complement.
AGATGAATCCTAGCCTGTAACTGCTTTTACTCACTGCAGAATTTTTGAGCTAGAAATAATATGCATATGTGAACAAAGCAAGGCCAGATTGTACCTTTCAAAGCAAGTACTACCAAAGGGAGACTGGAAAGGGATGGGAATAGCTAAAGCATTATTCTACAGAGAAAAAAAAAAAAAAAATATATATATATATATCCCCGGCCAAAAGACTATCTAAGGATGGAAATGTTTCTCAGAAATTCTTCCAAGTGCAATTTCTGCATCATCAAGCATCTGCCCCCTTCAGCAACAAGCACAAATACAGATTGGGATTCCACCAGCTCCCCCCCTCTTGGGATTTAACCAAGTTCCCTCTGCTTTTGCCCTAGCCAGTACTTTCAGGAAAAACGTAGTAACATGTGATCCTTAATTGATTTGCTATAACATATTAAAAGCAAAGTTAATTCTTATAGGCCAGAAATAGTGTGGCTAAGAGGGTCTCTTCTCCATTAATTAGTATCACTCAGTACAGGGTTCTAAGTCCCAATGTGCTCACTCAAAAGTGTAGCTGGCTTCATGTACCACTATGGAAGAATCCTGATAAAATTTCTAAACTGTACTAAATCACAAGCTGCCCAAAACAAAAAGATCACAATTCTTTTGATTCCCACCCACAAAACACTGAAAACCACTGCTAAAGTAGTGAAACAACCCAGAAGTTAATTTAATGAACTGAATGTTAACATACAGCCATTTTCAGGTGATGATGTTTTTTCCCCTGAACTTTTCAACTGTATGTGTAAAAATAACCATAAGGAAAAGGACCTTTTCAAAGTTCAAGGCCTGAAGAAACATTAGAATTGACCAACTTCTCCACTGGGAAATCAGAAAAGCATGCAAAATATTTTTTTTTCTTGTTGGAAACCTCAATGGTAAGAGAAGGTTGACTCAGAACAGCACAGAGGGTATTCCCTAAGCAAAAGCTTCTGATGTGCAGGAGCTGTTGTTATGCCTGATCAGGCTGTGAACAAAGGAAACCGTTAATCCCAGGTATTACAGACGTACAGAATGCTTATACCTAACTACATAACACAGCTACTAATGCAATGCTCTGTTTAGGACCACAAATGCAAGGTTACCAAAAAAGCCTAGAGCTGAACAGCCACCAAACTTTAAGGCTAAAAACTGGGATTTGAAGGCTCATTCCTTACTCTAATAAAATGAAAGCGAAAAGCTCCAGGTCCAGATATCTCAGATATCACATAGGTTTAATGAAGACTGGAATTTACCATCTCAGACATATGCTTAATTTAACAAAATCGTAGGTGAAACATACATATCTGTGAATCTATCAAAGGAAGTTTCTAGTTGAAATTACCCTGCCCCATACCATAAGCCAAAAAAGACAAGCCTCTGACCACGGAAAGCCTCAGATGAGAAACGGACATTTTTTGGGTGCTACTGAAGTCATTTATATATATAAAAATTGTCAAATACACTGCTGAATTATTACCATATCTTGTAAAAAAAAGGAACTGTTCAGCTGTGCAAAAATGAACTATGGCTTGGGCTAATAAATGAACATTTATATGTGCAGCAATAACATCTGATTTATGTTGTTGTCAAGTTCTCTTTAATTCAGGAGAATCTGATAACCTCATCAGCTCCTGCTGCTGTGACAACAATGCTTTTGCACTAATCTATATAGCATCTGCTAGTGGGGGGAAAAACGTAGCCACACCATCCCTAAAAGTTGCAGCTTATATATTCCCTACCAGATCTGATTTCAAGAAGTCTAAATTTTAAAGAGGCGCTGTTTTGTGTTTCAATTAAGAAACAATTTGAGTCAAACAATCAATACACTTGCTGCTGAGGAATTGCATTCTCAGCACATACTTTTTAATGTATCCACAAATTGCATTTTGTGCTCCGCGAGAAGTTGTTGCTTGCATATAATGGGTAGCTATGTGCCCATGTCCTTGTGGGAAATCACAAACAGCACCTCCACCATGCTTAGGGGCACTGCACACAGCCAAATGTCCCTATGAAACATCTTGATGCTTGTATGCCAGAACGACAACCTATGACACTTCACAGTTTTTTATCCTGATCTCTTTTCCTCTATTCACCCGTACTGAGGGCACAATAGTCCTTACCTTGTTGTTTTAAAGTAAATAATAAATGAATCAGTTTAGGATTCCCTACAGGTTCTCTTTTTGTACCCAAGCCCTTAAGAGCAGTAAATGCTCTCTTAAAGCTCCCTAAAAGTGAGGAATGGTTACAAAGGTGAGAGCAGGGATAACTTTTGAGGGCAACAAGACACGTCTTGTACTTGGTCATCATCTATGTTACAACACAATTCACATTTAGGCCTCACTCTTTAATGGCTCTGTGAGTAAACAAACAGAAGCCAAAATGCAATTTAAAAGTTGTTTCTTCCTCTGGAAAGCCTGCCTAAAAAAGTTTTGTTAATTTCTATAGCCTACATAATAGTATTTAAAATGCAAGAAGCATATGACTCCAGACAAAAGTATACAATGGCTTAATTCAACACAAAGCAGACCAAGTAGTTGTCATTCTTGAAGTTGTTAGAGCAATTAACCTTATAGGACAATGACATTTTAAGTGTCTATAAACTGGTAATAAAGCTGTTTCAACATCAAGCGCCCATATAAGACTTCAGTGAAGTTTTATTTTCTGTAAGGTACTTTATGTTTAACCATGCTGCATTTCTGGAGAAAGGAGCAAAAGTTAAATTAGGCAACTTAATCTGTTTTTAAAATGACCAAGTAAAATCAAAGTTTTCATTAAAAATAATTACTGTTCTGAAATTGTGATCTTTGATATCTGTTGCTCACCTTGCTTCTGCTAAGATAAACTCTCTTACAATCTTTTTGTGGGTATTCTTATTACAATATTAACAAAAGAGGTGGTAAGTCTTCTATTTTAGTGTCACATGCAAGCATACAATACTTCCTTTATTAATTTTCTCAACATTTATGTTTTAACAATTTTTTTTAAATAAAATTTTAATAAAAAAGACCAGGTTGCTTTTATCTGTAACTGTAGCTAATAACCACGCATGACTGCACCTGATGTGCTGAGAAGCCACCAGCCTCAGGTTTCTTTCCCACACAGCCATGTCCCAAGCATGGGTTTCTTCCCTGTAAGGATCCTTACAAACATTCAGTCTTTCATTCCCAAATGAATTCCTCTTAATCAAATGTCGGCCGTTCTAGGCAAAGTTTCTGTGGGTCTCATCTCCAATTCAAAGGTGTCTTGCTTTTCCCTATTCAGAATCAACAGGCTGGTGGAAGCAAAAGGCCACAGCACCGATACAGAGCAGACTCCTTCTCAGTTGTCCATCATCACCCAGTTGCCCAAAGTCTGTTGTCCTTCCAAAAACCAGGTGCTCTGTGGGAATTGCCAGAATGCACAAATTTCATTGCAACATTCAAAGTCTGCCCACAAGTGACAAAACCTGTGCCTTTCAAATTTTCCAACCACTCAGAATAGTTTTGCATGTCCTAAGCATTAGGGACTTCTATTTTTCATTTCCTTGTGACTTTCTTATCTTGTACATTTACTAGGACACTTTGAACTGTCATCAACAAAATGAGATAAGAGGCTTATGGCATTACTAGTACCTAGAGCATCCCTCTCAGGTGACAGGGCATTTTGCTGAAGTTAGTTAAATTAGGCCATGAAAAGGCACTTAGGAGGACGTATTTTGCCCTGTTAAATCTATGCAGATTCATAAACGTTTTTTACCTGAGAGGACCCTAAGGCTAAATGGGACTTTATGCAATTTTCCTTTTGATTCTGCCCATACCTCATTATAGAGAAATGAGCAGGGCATTGATGAAGAGCTGTGCTGCTTTTGAGTGATGACTTCAGGGATCCTTGTCTCTCCCCACTCCCTATGTTCATAGCAACATTGTCAAGTTTAATTTAATCCACTTTAAAACTATAAGAACAACACTCTTTGCTGTAAAGCACAACAAGGGTGTCCCTTTTAAGGACCACACTAGGTTCATAGCTCAGTCTTCAATGAGAGATTAAAAGATATGTGCTGAAAATTAACCAGAACAAACCTTTTCATTATGAGTGGCCACATACAATTACAAGTGGTTTTGAAAACAAGTTATTGACTTGCCTGGAAATACATATACAACAATTACAAGTTATTACTACTGTGTGGTCAAATAATAGAACCTATTAAGAATATTTATCCTGACTCCACATGAATTTCCTCTTCCATAAAGAATCTATGTGCACTACACTAATCAGGGCTACTCTGTAGTCAACAATTTTCCCTGCATCAGTTGTATTTGAAAAACTGTATTTTTCTGACTGTGAAGGCTGAATCCCTTTGGATAGTTCAGAGAGATGATACACTACATTCTACAGTCAAATATTTGGTAAACAGGATAAAAGAAAATGGCATTAGGAGAAAAAACCCACCACTCTTTTGCAATATAGCTGTGTAAGTCACTCATAGCAAATAGTCCAGCACAGAACGTGGAAACTCTTATTTTGTGTTACCTATCCATGTGATGCTTTCAGACAGGCAGACCTGCTGTGGACATTGTACAGCCTAACAAACTTTTGCTTTGTTGCAACTTGACTTTGTGATGGCCTTTATACTGCACCAGGGCTTCACAAATAAACACATTTGTTACCAGCTGAGCAAACACCTACACACACACACAAAGAGAAGAAAGACAGTCCTGATCCAGAGAGAAAGTTTCAAGAATTTGGCCACTAAATTTGCAACTCACAGTCAGAGACCAGCATTGAAATTTCCTGTGCAGTGCAAACACCTTCCCTGAGGGAAGCACACCAAGGATAGATGGAGTATCTACCATCAGTCAATAGCACACTCTTAAAAGGGGGATACAAATGAAATTGCTCAAAATTTAAGTTACCAATTAAAAACTGTCCTAATTCTTCTTCACCATCCTTTTCCTCAAGGTTTTATAGCAACCTGAACCACTAAACAAACACCTGCATGCAATTCTCCTGTATTGACTCTTCTATGATCCTTTGCTGCTTACTAGCTGCTGAGTTAGCCACAGTGCACTTCATCTACTTTGCCCCAGTGCTAGTGATTATGTGGAAGTTAAGGACTCATCTTTCTAATAACTTGGGATTTAAAGGCCATTCAGGGTTTGTGCTTTATTTGCAGCAACTGCCTGTCCTTTACTAACTGGTCAACTAATACAAATGTCGTGCAAGATACTATGCAGAGCTATAACTGTGTTTTGAAGAAATTACCTAACAAGTGGGCTTTGCTTAGGACATTTATTGCCCTACTACCTGACAGCAAGTTTGATTCAAAGATAATGCAGTAGGAAAAACTTTAATCACAAAAAGAAAGTATACAAGTATATCTGGGCCTTTTCATTTTGTTTTCACAATGGATATACGTCTCTCAGAACCTGTATCTAATCACCTTCTGGAAGCAAACAAGTACAAGCACCAAGGGAAATCAGATTTTGTCAATGATAAACTAGACAAAGATGCTCAGAGAACAGTCTTGTACAAAAGCAAACAAATAAGCAAAGGGCAAAGACCACAGATTTCAACAACAAAGTTTTTGTGATTCTATGTGTCCTCTCCATGAACTCTATGCAGTGGTGGGCGTGCTTGTATGTGTTTTCCAGAGCACAGGATGCATCTGTCAGAAGAAGGTCAGAGGCCCAAATGCTGACAGCCACATAGCATGGAAAGCACATAGTCAAGACTGGGACTCTTCCTCAGGCATAAAGGACCCAGCAAATCTCAATGCCAGCAACCACTGGGGTCCTATCAAAATAAAATTATTCAGCATAGGCACAGCCTGGAAAACAAACCAAGTATTTACATCTGTGTTCAGAACAGCAGCCAGAAATGTCTTTCTATATAAAGAGAGCATTACATGACTTTCAAATGTCATAGCTCTCTTTTCCAGAGGAAAACCTGAACTAATCAAATCTCCATTCCTGTTTGTTCTTCAACATGGATTTCATTTCATTAGTTGACCAAGGCTTCTTGATGTTAAATATTAATTAAATCTTCCACTCTTTATCTACCTGTTGCACTAGAGTTTTCAACAGATCTTCCTCAGGGCTTCACAAAGTCCAGAATCCACCTCTGAACAGAAGCTATACATCTTATAAAAAGGGAGATGTTATTCTTTGTATATGCCACATCTGAACTTCATCCTCTGGGTATGGTCACAAGGCTCACCTGCCGCCTTTAGTCACAATCTTATTAAAAGCACAAAGTAGGAAATGGCTGAAATGTGCTGTAATATTCTGTCAGCTTCTGTTTCACAGGAAGAAAGTGGTTTCGTTCAATTAATATGAATTCCTATTATTAATATGAACAGTTAAATTAACTAAGACCTGCCCTCAGGGAGTCAGGAGGTCTCCGCTCATCCAAAAGCTGTGCCTTCCTCTTCCTCACTAGCAAGTATGAGCTCTGTTCTCTCAGGTTTGTAAGTCACTATTACGGTATTACCCCCACCAGCCTGAGGCTTCTTTTTGGACCTGGTAAAGCAGCAGACCCTTACAGGTCACCTAGCTCTTCTTCTCTAGCCTTGATTAAAGCAACTGGGTGCAGCCTGCCTGTAAAACATTTTCAGGCTCAAGGCTTCTACTTTTTTTCCTATTTAAGAGATGCTGATGCACACACTTTTGTACTCCTAAATTGCCTACAGCCACCAGCAACCCCAGCTCTCCTGTTTAACTCTTTGCACATAGCACACCAGCACAGTTGTGCAGGGTGGCCATGAGCTTCTTCTCAACACACAACCTGCTTCTTAGCTAACTTTAAGTGCTGCTGTTCATAAGAGGTTCCACACCTACCCTAAATGCTCTGGGAAAAGGCATGAAGCTGTAGGCACCATTTTACTGTGAAACAGGAAAATAGATGTGGGCCTGAGAGATTTTTAGCCTGCTAGCAGCTGCTAACTTTTTCCCAAGCAAAAATTTCTCAAGGAAATTTTTCTCAAAACAATCTTGGTAAACAACTATCCTTTCTCAAAACAATCTTTGTCCAGCTGGTGTTTTCTGTTTCTCTAGTTTAACCAATGGCATTAGCAAAGTGTCGTTCCTATTCACCAATTATGTTAAGTCTGTATTGCAACACCTTATAAAAGGTAGTAACAATTTAGACAATAAAGCCTCCTTTTTCTATGCTCTTTGCCTTCTGAAATATTTGGAGTCTTTTGTGTCCTACAGCGATAAATAGATCCTTGCTTGTGGGCTTGCACAGGGTTTTCACCCCCAGGAGAAACAAGGATGTAACTAATCTAAGGCTTTGCAAACTCTTGCCGAAAGGCAGGAAGATTCTTGATTCAAAGCATGGACAACCTCAATTGTCCCTGTGCATAAAGAGGGAGGTCTGGTAATAGAGTTTTTCTGTCAGCAAACACAGATGGAGTCACTTTAGGGGAACTACTAGTCCTCTTCGTGCCCACAGCATACAGCTATAAGCACAAAAAATTGCACGCTTACCTGAATGCAGATTCCAGGTTTCTGCTTTAAGTATTTCTAGATTGGGTATAAGCTGCTGCTGATCAACTTTTTTCAGTGCTTGTCTCCTGCTTTGCTCCATAGGAGATACAAGTTTTTCACATGGCAGCCGAGCTCTTTCAGCTCCAGATATTCAGGCTTGGATATGTTTAGCTGGGGGAGGCTCTAAATCATTCCCAGATGCCAGCTAAAATAATAGGTCCTCAAAACAAAGGTTTGTCTTTGTGTCCACATGGTTGACTGTTTGCTGACCAAAGACCACCAGATTGCTTTAGTACCATAAGTATTTTATAGCTGGAGTGGAATAATACTAGCTTTGCTTCCCTCTACACAGGTTTCAATAACGCCATGAAGCAGAAATTCAAATCAATTTATTCTGTATTCATCAGAGATCAGTGCCTTGGGATAGACATAGGAGTACTGTTAGAGAAAGGGCAGACATGAAATGGCAGGACAGAAGATGATTGCTTGATGATGCATCAAGATAAATCTAGTCTTTACACCAGGCTTGTGTGCTGTGTGCCTCTGAGCCCTTAACAATTCATTTCAGGTGAGATTTATTTGGAAATCATACTCTATGGTTACAGAGCTCACATTTCTACATAAGCCTGGTCTTAAATATTGCTTTAACTAGTGGTGGTAGTCCTTTTTTGAGCTTCATTTCATGCCTAAGAGTCAAAAGGTGTGACTGAAAGGCCACTTTTGAAGAACAGAAATCAGTATTCATATGAAAAGTAGTTTTCTGGCTCTTACTAATGCACCCTTCAGCCTTAGAAAATTTACCTGATAGGTTCTCTCCCTTCTTCAGAAAAGTCAGACAAAGATATCATCCAGAGTCTACAAAAAGAAGCTTCAAAAATATCTGTTCTGCCAAACAATAGAAAAAATATGATTCTGACTGATGGATGAGAATCAGTTAAACTGATTTCTGGGACACATTATGTATTAATAAATCTGAGACTGTGTTCATTGAAAGAAGTGTAGTGCAACATTAAAAACTTTTCAGGGAATAGGGAAAAAAGCTAAACATTAGATTTCAAAAGAACCTACAGAATGATTAGTACTAAGATCTTTTTATAAGCATTAATTCTCAGCACTTACATGAAGATCAAGAAAGCAGACATCTCCACAGGAACTCCTGCAAGTTATTTTTTGTTTTAGGAGACACTGCTTCTTTTCATTGCACTTAACAGCAACCCCATGGTATTGCTGAAGCTCTCCATGCAGCCCACAGCAAAGGTATTGCTGCCAACACTGATCATCAATTATAACACTATCAAAAAAAAAAATAGTGCTCCTGTTTAGAAAGAGCACAGTTCCAAAAACTGCAAGAACTTCTGCCCTGAAATTGAAAACACAAGCCTCAACCAGGGGTCCAGAGAGGTGCACCCCTCAATGTGAGCAAAGGGAAGTCCAGAGATCTGAGGACTCAGCCTTGCACATCACATCAGTGCTATCTCTGCCCTCTCAAGTATCTGGGTAGGCAAATTAAGTTTAAAAAGTCAGGGAGGAAAATAAAGCCTCTCCATCTGAGAAAACTGAGCCCTTGCCTGTCTCAGGAATAGACAACTCCCACAGGGAGATGAGCTTAACCAGGTTATTTTCCCTCAGTATCTTCACAGAGATAGCAATCTAGGAAAATACCCACATATGTAAAAACACAACACTCTTTGGGCTTTTCTGCACACAGGCAAAACCTATTTATGCTGCAGTTGTGTCTTTTATGCTTCTCCTTTAAGCACAACCAAAAAAAAAGATAAGTTTCTTCAGACTCATCTACAGAGTGACCCTGCTGGTACTAACACACTGAAGGCACTGTTAGAGGTTAGAATGCAAAATGATTAAGACAGTCAGAGAGCAGATATATGCTGGGGAAGCAATGTTTCAGTTGATAATACAAGCCTGAGCTGAAGCCTGTGAACACAGAACATGCTGCTCTGTCAATAAACCCTTACCCTCCTTTCCTTCTCTGTTCTAGCTCAATTACAGACTAGCAGAATGGATGTTTCAAGGTAGAGCAGGCCTATATATCAGTAAGTTCAAGCAGTCAAGCTTAGATTCAGCCACAAAAACCTCCATGTTTTCAGTAAATTGGAACAAGCTTAAGTGAAGACAGAAGGTGTCCTGCATTTTCTGTCATTGCAATGTAGCTGAGCTACAAAGAAATCCTCATTTAAGCAGCTCCAGATGCCAGGCTACTTGCAGCAGTGGACAGGTTACACCACAAAGAAACACAAACTGATTAAAATTACCTTTGTTTTCAAAGCATAACATCACTATGGTCTTATGCATTTTAACAGAGCTGTTTTGTTGTACATTTGTCATCCTATGGCCCATAGAAGATGCATTTCCTAGTAATCTAGACATTAGGCAGCATTTTTAAGATGAAGGGCATGCTCTTATAGAGCTACATACTCACATAAAAACACAAGCTGGGACAACTAAACAAGAAATTAAGAAATAACTTGTAAGCTTTCTAAATAATTGAAAAGAGAATGTTCCAAAGTTTAGATGTGTCATAAAAGCCAACTTTAAAAGGTGAAGAAATTATTTCAATTAAACAGAACAAATGTCAGCAATGAATGCCTAAGCATTTTAATGAATTCATCTGTAATACTATGGTGTATGCTGAGGCACAGAGCCAGTGGGGGCATGTACATGCAGACAAGTTATTTGTGAATTTAAGTGGAAGTCTATAAGAAACACCCACTCAGACTGGGGAAGAGTTTCTTGAAACAAAATCTGCACGAGCTCCAGAAATTTCTCAGATACCAAAGCTGATTTGCAGAACTATGACACAAAGCAAAGTAGCAAATGGGTCCAAAACCAAGGAATCAGTTTGGTCTAAGCCACTGAAAAAATTCCTTTAACTTGATTCCTAATATATGTAAATGATTTTTGCATCAGAGCAGCTCTACTGGCTTAAATGTCAGCACTTCCCATCCTGCATAGGAGAAAAAAATCTAAGCATCTTTCCTGTAAAATGACATATTAGAAAAGTTCCTTGTCAGCTGAAAGATGTTTCCCTCTACCAAAAAAAATAAGAGGGCAAAGGAGTATGCACACAACAAATACAATGGGTAAATAGAGCTTGTATTTAAATAATTCCCTTAAGAAAATGTAGCTGTAAAAATATTAAATAAGTTTTGAATTTTAAAAAAAACCTGCCAACAGAATACAACTGATCACCCACTGATTGTTTCACATCTCTTCAAGACATTTCTTATCCCATCTCTTTCAAAGAATCTGATTCTGTCAGCCTTAGTTTACCATGTTTTAATATTGAGCCTATATTGTTATATTTGGAAAATAGTAAACACATCACATCATTGGTAATAAAAGAACTAGAAATTGTACCCAGAGCACTCCAGCCCTTTGAATCCAAAGAACCCAAACTGGGCTTCATCCTATGTATGTTATCAGTATGATGTACTGCATATGGTTTTATTGACTGTCATCTATAATACACTGTATATTTGGCTAATTGTTTTCTCCATGGCAAAAACGTGCTCACAAATTCCAGTGATTAGCAGTACCACAGACCCAGCTCACATTATCAGCTGTTACCTAGAGACGTTGCACTGAATTTTCCCAGCCCTTTGTTCTCCTTGTAAGTTTTGCAAGTCTTCCACAGCCTCTGCTTAGTCCTTTGATGGATTACAGACATCCTGCTCCTTAACTCTCTGTTTCACTAACAGGTCCTTTCTAAGGATCTCCATTAACTCAGTTGCACAGCTGTAGCCATTAGATTTCATATTTTTGAAAACTTCACTTATAACCTACAAATAAAGCCTTAACGAGTGCACAGTTGAGCTGTGAAAAGCCTTGCCATGGAGGGTTTAGGTCAAGATTAACAGAAAGGATGATGTAAGCATACACAGTAACAATTTAAAAGTGTTAAGGATGTAATCACATCTGATGATGTGAACTGAACCATCAGACTTCAGAACTGGCTCACAGGTAACTTTATATTCTCTGAAATCCTGGAGAGATTGTGGGTCAGACCACTCATCTGGAAGTTTATGGCAATTCCTGAACTTCCAGGAGCATTCAAACGGATTTTGAGTTAGGACAATCAAAATGACAAAAATATTTCTAAGCTCAAAGCACTTAGGAAGAACATTTAACTTGGCATTTAGCATGATTATTTAACATTTCCCAGTATTTCATCAAACCAAAATTAGAGTTCTCAGAACATGAAGTCTGACTCTTTTACTCCAATAAGAATGAGAATTAGACTGGACCACGAAGACATAATATATTTTTATAGACCTCCCTTCTCCTGCCCCCAGAGAGAGGCTTTTGTGTGACTAACTGCTGTTAAACTGCCTTCACAGGCTCTTGAGAAAGCTCAGTTGTCTTCCTCTGTCCTTCAAACACAGCAGGAGAAATGCCTGCAAATAACAGCTTTCTATTAAATTCTTTTGGCAAGTGAGCAACCTAGGCAGGTGCTCTGCACCACTGCCACCCCCTGTCATGAAGGTAGAGGGAAACCTCCCCCTAGGTGTCTGTGAGGTGAAAGATAATTCATGTATTCCTGCAAACATATTCTCTAGGCAAGATCAAGCCTGTGGGAGACTTCACATGGGACAAATGGAATACCAAAGGCTTGTAGAAGTAAGAAAAGTGAACTTTGAACACAGAGCAGGCTACAGTGATGGTGGAAGCTTTTAGGGTAATTCAGCACAAATAGAAAGTGAGCAAAACGCTGTGCAGTTATTCAGAAATTTGTAAGAAACTGCAACTTTTGACAAAAAATGGGAGCTACACAGACAAGGAATCATTATGGATCTGGCAGGCTACAAATAAAATTCTCCAAGAATCAAGTGGTGAAAGAGGCAGTCAAATCCTTGGAAAAGGCTAGATGATTTTATCATTGCATGCATAGAAGAATAAAGTCTGGTACTTAAAGAAGCCGTACAACAGCAACAGACGAGTCCAAAGAATAAGGAAACTAAACCGCATCAAATACTTGGAAAATAGATATGTTGCTAAGTCAGAGCTGGCTTAAATACTTTTATACCTTCTCTAGCCAAAAATGGCAAAATAGCTATTAAAGTCTACTACACAGCATGGTTACACAAGGCATGAGAGAATGTGACATTTAGTAACACAAATTCTAATTAATTAATGGTGTTTTAAATCATATTAACTCAAATAAAATTTGAAGCGATGAGAAAGCAAAAGGGAACAGTGCCCCATGACATCTCAGTCAGCTTTCCACCAAACAAAGGTATTTGCAGAGAGAAGACAGAAGATGTATCTGGGCAATAAAATTTTCCACAACAAGATGAAGTACTGAAGCAGAGAAAAGCCAGTTTATTTATCATCCCAGACACTGGAAATGAGAGCAACCTGTTTCATTAGGGCCTGAAAAGACACAGCTCAAGTTGAAGTTCAGAGATCAACAAGCCACATTTAGCTCCTGGAGGAGCAGAAGGATTCGCAGCAGGTATACCAGCAAAGACAACATATTAGCTGGAAATAACTCTGCAGCTAGCCTTTTTAAAAGAAAAAAAATCATTATTTTGATAATCATAGAAAAACACAGGTTGGAAGAGATATCCGCAGATCATCTAGGCCCATCCCCTGCTCAAAATTAGACCAGGTTTCTCAGAGCCTCCACCCATCAAGATTTGAAAGTCTTGGAGGTTAGAGACTCCACAGCCGCCCTGGGCCTGGTTCCTGTGCTTGGGCACCCCTTGTTGTGAAGGATTTCCCCTTAATCCCAGAAGAATTACCAACGCAGTTGTTTCTGCCCACTGCCTCTTATTCTTCAACTCTGCAACTGAGAAAACCCTGTTTTCCCTACAGCCCCCCATTAGGAGAAGGAAAGGCTGCAAATAGATCCCTGGCTCCCCACCTTGGCCAACTCATGGCTAAACCAACCCATGACCTTCAGTCTCCTTAGTATGTCTTGTGGTCCATCACCTCACCACATTAATATCCCTCACTCCAGTCTGTCGCCTTCACTGTAGCAATGGGGAAACACCAACACTAGACGCCAGTAATATCCCCTCATACAAGTGACTGTGCTCAATATCACATCCTAATAGTCACAAAACCAAAAAAAAGTGCTGAATAGTTTTAGGAACACAGTGTATGGGGAAAGAGAATAAATGAACAATAAATCACACCTTTTCCCATCTACCATGGATTTGAATTTTAACAAGACAGAAAAAAACATGTATAAAGGACTTTACTAAGTTGAGTGACACTGTTCTAATTATACTGGATTATCTTGGAGCAAAGAAGTTTTTCCATATCATGCCTTTAAAGGATTTAAAGAAAAGAAGAAAACCACAAATTACCTTTAGAACTGAATCACTCTGAAGATTAATGGTATTTAGCCAGAAAAGACTTCAAAGACACAAAGCATCCTTCCAAAATCCAATTCACCCAGGCGCCCAGGAACAAGCAGGTTGGTTCTGCTGAAAAACTGGCAAGGAGGATATGGATTTCCTTGTTTATGGCAGTCAAACAGGAAGCTGAAGCCAGTAGATTTCCACAGCAATTCTGCGGGATTGACTTGACTGGAGGAAAGAAATGAAATGGCATGTTAACTCCATAAGAAAAAGCAAAGGGGTGCTCTAAAGGCAAATTTTAAGAACTCTCCTGAGTTCAAACCCCTTCCCCAACATCCTGTTGCAGGCCAAGGAGATTTAATTTTTTTCTTTGCCTAATGCCAAGCACCAGAAAGCTCATCTTCCCCTCAGGCCCCAGGAACCAGCTGCTGAGCCAGCCCTTGCAGCTGGTTGCTCTGAATCTTCTGGAGGATCAGCTCAGGATGCTGGGTCTCACAAAAGCAGTTCAGTTCCCTTTTTAAGGATGAGAAAACTGATGGGAACAGCACCAAGCTTTGGTAGTTGGTTACCTTGACACCACCCATAATACAAGCCAAGTAAAAAGCAAAGAAATAATTGACTTACTGAAATCTAAAAAACAACCGCCCCGTTTCTAATGTCGTGAAGGACAAGTGAACAGAAATAGAACTGTGATTTTTCTCTTTTATTCTCTCGTACTAGAGTCAGATCTAAGGGGTTTCTTGCTGTTTGTTACACAGTTTTAGATGAGACAACTGTGTGGTGAAGGCCCTGCTCTTTGAAAAAGCCTTCAATCGTCACATTTTCCTAGCAGCAGGAAATATAGGCTGAGGAAAATGATTGCCATAACACCCCACCCCTCCTGGGTTGCCTCCAGCTGGATTCAAATCTTGGTCCCTTTCTCATTCTTTAGGACTATAGTGTTCAGCTTTACTAAGGATGCAATTTCAGTAGGTTTCTACCACCTTTTTCCCCTCTTCTAATGACTCTCCTCATTTCTTTGGAAATGTTCAAAGTACAGATTGATGATATCCCTGCAAGAATGCTGTTAGAAACAAAAAAAAAAAAAAAAAAAAAAAGAGGGAGAGAAATATAATATTATTTTCACAGGCAGGTTATGGACTGAAGAAGTTAAGACTGGATTAAAAGTACCTCTGACTTCTTAAATGTGTTTCACAGCCCACACCAAATATCCTGCTGCTCTGAGGCAGCCAAAAGATAAATTGAGGGAGGAGAAAAGAATAAAGATAGAGTATAATCACTAAACAGAAGAAAACTGTAAATACAGCCACATAATGCCTCTCCAACATTGTAGTTTCACGCAGATAAATTCATTTCCTTTGCACAGTAGAGCTCAATAGCAGTACCTTGAAATAAATACTGCAAACAATATGCCACCACAGGAATTAAACCAGTAGATTAGAAACTGAAATGATTATTTATGTAGAAGAGCTACATTGTTTATTATTATTTAGTTTGTACAGCAGGTTCTTGAAGGCCTCCCAGAAATTATAAACTCTGCACATTTAAGTGCTGCTCATTTCTTATACCACCGAAAGGCAGCCACCCTATGACTTCTTTGCCATCTCCCCTGGTGATTTTTTCAGTTATTTTTGCACTGTGTGTCATTTTGCCTAAAGTTATGGATGAAATTTTCAAATTACATGAGGAAAAGTTCCCATTCTTCACAGAGTAATAAAACTCTTGTAAACATGAATGCTTTCAGAATAAAAACAAAAAACAAAAGGACTTTGCAAGAAACCCAGCACACCACACACTCCTTTTGCAGGAGCATGGTGACATAATGACACCAACATCTGGCCGCTTCAGCTGATTCACCAAGAACCACGCAGCTATCAAGAAGTGACTTATAGCCTTTACAGGAGCAGGCAGAACCAGAACAAATCCAGATAATATCAAGTGTTTTCTCACAGAATGATTATGTTCAAAATATATGTAAGATATGCTCAAAATTAGTTGCATGGGAGGCCTCTGACAAAAGGGCTAATTCAGAAGGGTCTCTAAAGCAGTTTTACAGGGATGGAAAACAAAACAAAACAAAACACACATGCAAACTAAAAACCACACTCAAGATGCCAATGTTTCTCATTAACAGGGCTCAGGATTTTCAATTCTGTAAAGAATGCTGTCTTATATGATCCTGGTTATAATTCAGCCATCTCATACTTGGATATTACAGAAATGCTGTTTTGACAAAAAAGCTCTAACTTTGTGCAGGACACAAGATTAGAGATGGCAATATTAGGCCTTTAGAGAGCTACTTCTAAAGTTGCAAAATTCAGTGGAAAATAGGACAGATTTTCCTTTTTGATAGGCACAAGGATTATCTTCCATCCTAAAAAAAAAAAAATCTATAAAGTGATATTCTGTGAGACTACTTTCAATTGGTATTTCAAAGGGTTTCTTTGGAAAGAATGATTTATAGATCACAAAGACCAATGGGTCTTTTATCAAAGAAAATGGATTCCTTTTCTGAACCACAAAGAAAAGATTGATGATATCCTAAACCACAACCCCATTTGTGAGACATGCATAGTACCAAGAGACAACAGTTACAAGTCAGTTAATGCTTTACAATACCCCAAATAACTCACATACTAATTACAGGCAAAGTGCTCATAGTGTTTTATGGAGCTTAGAAAGCAAAATTATAGCAGAGGGAAATTCACAAGGTAATTTATGTTACCCTCCATGATACATATTAGGAATGACAAAGAGGGTTTTTAAGTAAAAAGTGCACACAACAAAACAGCAAAATTGATATAAATGCATCAGTGTGTTGTCTTGTTTTCTTCCCAGGACTAAGAAGATTTGTATATGTAAAAGTCTGCTCCATGAATGAATGTTAAGGTACCTCCAACATGATCATGCTCCTTCCTCAGCTCAGTGGAATTCCTATCAACTCTCTATTTAAAGCACAGTCTATGGACAGGCTTTGCAAAATTATTATCCAGCCAGGAGAAAAACACGCAAATTGTATATGTCCAGGGTTTGGAAGTTTCTGGAGGGTGTCAAAACAACCCTTTCTTTTGAAGCTGACTCCATTATTACTGATTTATAACTGAAGGTCAGACTTAGCAACAAAAAAGCAGTAACACATTATACTAAAATAATGCAACCCAACGTTACACAGGTTTTCTGTTAGCTAAATCAGCTAGACTTTGCAATAAAGATGATAGAATTACGAGCAAATATTTTTCCAGGGTGTCTTAGATTCCCAGAAGATTCAAGGACAATGTTATCTATCATTAATTTTACCACAGCTGTTCCTCTAGTGCTGTGCCACTCTCACTGTGCAGGAAGTAGAGCCACAAGTGATTCTGCTTCTCTACTGTTTCCTTTTTTCTTTTTACTCTTATTCTTCTTGTTGTCATCTTCATGCTTTGTTCTTTTTGGTTAATGCAGCATGTCTCCAACATGGCCTTGGAAAATAACTATAATGTGATTTGGGTTTAGTGTCATTAAACCTTATTAGCAAGGAGTGCTCATGAAAATCCATAATTACCTCACGCAAAAAACATTTTTTGCAAGGGAGCTACAAAGAACTCCCATTTAACTATTTGGGCTACTTAGGAAAAGCTATTGTCACTTTTTTCTGCACCTTGTAAATATAAAATACCAAGATCTGCTAAAACATCCATCTTCTCTCAAAGCTGATTTCTAATATCAAACCAAATATACAGTCTTTATTTCAAGAAAATAAAATAAAAAGCCATAGAGAGCGAAATCCATCTTGATGGATGTGTTAGTGCTTTGGGTACAATACCAGACTTCGTGATTAAATCTATAATGATAAAAGAATTCCCAGCAGGATGATAACACAGTGTGGCTGGCACACACATCGTTGAACTGTTTAATCTCTCCAAAACATGGATGCAGGACATGGCATTGCCCAGTAGCTTGAGTTAGGGACTCCCCCCACAACACAACCCCACTTCAGTGTGTATTTGTCTTCCCACTTTGGGGGGGCAGTTGCCTTTTCTTTTTCCTTTTTTTTTTTGCAGGTAAGGGAGGGGAGAATACTGCTCTATACTTAGTGAGCAGAAGCATAAGAAACTTTTGTCTAAGACATACACCAGTATGTGTTCTTCCAAACCATCATTTTCATTTAACATTTGGTAGAGGACAATCTCTGCCTGTAGGTTTTTGGTCTGTTTTCGGTTCCAAATTAAGCTGAGATCAACCTTTGCATCAATTGCTGCTTGAAAACCTCAGCAAGAAGAAGGGAGCAAAAGAGCCTTTCTCCCCTGCAGCATCAGGAAGCAGATCTAGGGCAGCTCTACTGTTGCACTCAATGGGCAAGTATTCCCACAAACCTGTCCCTTGAGCTTTGCCGAGTCCAACGGCGCTCTTGTTTAATTTTTCCAGTAATGCCATCCTCAGAAAATGACCTTGCCTGTAGCTGGCATTAGCAAAACCCAGCTTTCATTTGCACTATTATTTTAGAGGTCCCTAACCTCTGTGATTGCATTAAATTAGAGGGTTGTATGGCTGCAACCCTAGTTTTAAGCTAGTGCATGTTCTTGAGCTACAAATATCATAGACTTCTTCCCCCAAAGATTTCCTCTCTGATCTATCCAGAGCTCTTGGCCACAGGGTAAGTATTTCCCCATCTTCCACACACAGGGACAAAGCAGCAGTGCCTGTGCAATGGTTGCATGTTATACAAATGCTGAACCCCACTCAGACCTTAATTGTCTTCTGCACCTGAATGACAGCTGAGTCTCCAGCTTGGAAAGTTGCCCTTGAAGTGCTCTAACATGCAAATTCAGAGATGTGGGTGGAAACACGTGCAATAAAAATAATATTTAAGGAACTCTCCAGCTCTAGGCAGCAAAGGTAAAAAACATTGACAATCTCAGCAGTGAAATGAGAAATGTAAGGAGTGCACCAAAGTCACCTTCACAGAGGAAACAAGAAGTAAGTAAACTCTGGATTGCTCACATTAGAAGCAGGTAAAATTCCACCTGCATGCTGGCCCCCTACATACAGTTTGATCATGATATCTAAATTACAAGAAAAATAACAAGCTTACTTCAAAAGGCTTACTTCACCCTCATATATTTATGGGTACACTCAAGCATAACAAAAAATACCTAGATAAAATCCTGTGCTCTTTCCCTTCACTCCAGTTTTGATTA
The DNA here is from genome assembly GCA_024734555.1 of Trochalopteron elliotii. Taxonomy (NCBI): domain Eukaryota; kingdom Metazoa; phylum Chordata; class Aves; order Passeriformes; family Leiothrichidae; genus Trochalopteron; species Trochalopteron elliotii. The sequence goes on along the minus strand of JANPWX010000135.1, from coordinate 2,725,801 downwards.
ATCCAGTAAAGACCAAAATCTGCATATTACCATTTCAGCCATTTTCTCCTTCACCCCACCATATTAGAGATTTAAAAACTTGGAGTTGGGCTACAGTTCAGAATGAGAGAAAGAACACATGGGCATCATTGAGTATGACTCCATGCAGGGCAACAATCAAGTTCAGCTCTAAATCCAAGAGTATTCTCCCAATGCTTTTTGAACAGCAACAGGCTTGGAGCCATGATCACTTCCCTATCACTTCCCTGTTCCAGTACTTGACCATCCTCTCAGTGAAGAACTTTATCCTAATGTCCAACCTGAACTTCTCCTGACACAACTTTAAACCATTTGCTATTACTGGGCACCAGAAAGAAGAGAACACCACTTCCCTCCCTCCCTCCCATCATGAGTAAATTCTGGACAGCAATGGGGTCACCCCTCAGCCTCCTTCTTTCTAAGATGAGAAATTTAGTAATCCCAGAACCTAAGTCATGCCCTCTAGTCCTTTCCCCATCTTTGTTGCCCATCTTTGGACATATTCTGATCTTTTATATTCCTTCTTATATTATGGAGCCTAAAGCTGCACATAGTACTTCGAGGTGAGGCTGCACCAACGTTGAGATATATCACTCATTTTGATCCCTTCACTATATTGTGCTTAGTGTATCCCAGGATAGGGTTCAAGTGGTCCTTTGGGCCACCAAGACACATTATTGACTCATATGCAGCTTGTCATCAACCAAATCCCCAAGTCCCTGTCTGAAGGACTTAATTCCAGCCTCTTCTTTCCCCATCTATACACACATCTAGGATTACTCTCTCCCAGGTGCAGAAATGGCCATTTATTCTTGTTAAATTTCATATACTTGGTGATTGCCCAGCTCTCCAATCTATAAAGATCTCTATGTAAGGAATCTCTAACCTCAAGGGAATCAACAGCTTCTCTTAATTTAGTATTATCAGCATACTTACAGTGCACTGAAGTGTGAGAAAAATGGCCCTAAAATGAAGCCCTGGGGAACACCATTAGTGGCTGGCTGCCAGCCAGATGCTATCCAATTTACTACAACTCCTTGAGCCCAACTATTCAGCCAGTTGTTCACCCAGCATATTGGAAATGCATCTCGTTGTATGCTGGACATACCATGAGAGATATAATCAAAACCCTGCTAAAAATAGAAAATGAAAAAAAAACAAAACCATATCCACTTCCTTCCTCTTGTCCACTAGAAGGATAACCTACACATAAAAAAAGGATACTAAACTAGAAAGGCACAGCTTTCCCATCATGAGAATTTTGGGTTTGACCAATGACTGCATTGTCTTTCAAGTGGTGTTTCAGAATAAACTTCTCTATAATTTTCTCAGGCACCAAAGGGAGGTTGAGACACCTGTAATTGTCAGGGTCTTTTTTCTTGCCCTTCTTCAAAACTGGAACAGTATTTTCTAGTTTACAGTCAACTAGGACATCTCCAGATTGCTAAGACTCTTGCCAAATATCAGAGAGGTCTCACAGTAACATTGATCAACTCTTCCAGTAATCTGCAATAAATCCCATTGGGTTCCATAGATTTATGTGTATTCAGCAGCAAATCCTACACCAGTTTAAAATCAGCTGAGAGCTTATCATTCCCCTAGCTGGAATCCTCTTACCCAGGCCTCTAGGTGTACCAGGGCCCATTGCTGGTAATAAGGACCAAGGCAAAGGCGGCATTAAACAACCCTTGCTTTATCTTCATCCACATTTGTGAGGTGACCAACTTCATCAAGTAAATAGGCCAAGGTTCACTTTAGGTGTCCTTTTATTGTTAACATACTTTGAATAGTTTTTTTGTTATCCACCACACTACTGGCAAGCTTCAACTCTAGTTGAGCTTTGGCCATACAAATTTTCTGCCTGCACTATTTAACAGCATCTCTGTAGTCCTCCCACAAAGTCTGAGCTTGCTTCCAAAACACATATACTTTCATTTTCTGCCAAAGCTCCAGGAGATTCCTGTTCAGCCAAGTGAGGCTTCTTGACATATGACACATCGGAATTGCTTGCTCCTGTGCTCTTCAAGATGATTCTTAAAACACAACCAGCACCCCACTACCCTTGAAAGTAGGTTCTTAGGGGACCTTACTAACTGGTTTTTCAAGCAGCCTAAAGTCTACCCTTCCATAACCCCGGGTAGCAACTCTGACGAGAGTTTTTCTCATGTAAAAGCTTTTAAAATTAAGCATTTCATGATGGCTATGGCCAAGACAGCCACCAATTATCATTTCACCCATGAGACCATCTCCATTGACAAATGACAGGTTTAGGAGGTTACCTTTTCTGGTTGGCTCCCTTAGAACTCATATCAAAAACTTATCCTTGACACGATTTGGGAATTCCCTGGACTTGTTCACTTTTTTTATCACAGTCACAGTTAAAATCTGAGAAACTGAAGTCTCCCATAAGGATAAGGGTACCTGATCTACAGAAATCCCTTAATTCCTTATAGAACAATACATAGGAATCATCATCCTGGCTGAGTAACCTACAGACTCCCACAATAACAACCAAGCCTGATGTTTCCTATGATCGAAAACCTTCAAATTCTGTCAGCAACACCAGGTTCAGAGGCAGGTATGGGTGAACTGGATCTACCTGATGTCATTCCCTACAACTGGGAGGGATTAAGGAAAATACCAGCTGTACTTCTGATCACTTTACCGACCTCCCCACAGCCCTGAAATCTCTTTTGTTCTCTCTTGGACTTCTCAGTGTAACTTCATTGGCACACACATGAAAAAGCAGTAACAGATAATAATCTGAGGAACATACCAGACTAGGAACTTCACTTGCAAGGTCTTTAACTAGAATCCTAAAGAATACTTCCCTGAAAGGTGAGTCTGGTTGACTGGATCTTGCCTTGCCTTCAGAAAGGAGCCACCTATGACAACATTTTTTTCTTCAGGACATGGTCATGAAGTGGGGGTTAGGCTGACCTGATCTCCCCAACTCATCTAGCATAGAATCACAGAATCGAGCAGGTTGGAAAAGACATTTAAGATCATCAAGTCCAACTGTTAACCCAGTACTGCCAAGTACTCCACTAATCATGTCCTTGAGCACCACATGTACACATCTTTTAAATATCTCCAGGGATAGTGATTCAATCACATCCCTGGGCAGCCTGTTCCATTGTTTGATAATCTTCTCTGTGAAAAAAAAATTTCCTAATATGTAATCTAAATCACCTCTGGTACAGCTTGAGGCCATTTCCCCTTGTCCTATTGCTGTTACTTGTGAGAAGAGGCCAACCCCCACCTTGCTACAGCCTCCTTCCAGGCAGCTGTAGAGAGCAATGTCGTCTCCCCTGAACCTCCTTTTCTCCAGGCAAAGCACTCCCAGCTCTCTCAGCCACTCATCATCAGACTTGTGCTCCAGACCCTTCACCAGCATCATCCACCTCTTCATGTCCCTGTCCTTCTGATTTCAGAGCCTGTTATCTTTTGTATAAGGGCACCCAGGAAGGCAAGGCAGTCAAAGAGGAACTTCTCCCACACCCCAAGCAGAGGTTTGTATCCAATCACCTTTTGCCTGGTGGGGAGAGGGTGTAGGATCCCTTTTGCCATGTGTTCTACCTAATCAACATTTTTGGTCCCAAGGGGTCAGAGTAGGCTTCCACCAGCAAATAATTAAGAGCATCCATCTACTTTTAGTGAAATCCACAGAAAGGTTGCAAAGCAGAAGCTAAATCAGGACCTACTTCACAATATTAAACGAAGTTGATAGAAACATCCTTTACATTTACCATTTGCCTGTCATCTAACAGTATTAAAAACAAATGAAACTCACCTACTGGATTAATGATGAACACAGACAAGGGACAGACTCTCAAATTGGCAGCAATTGAAAATTTAAAACAACCTTCAAGTGTCATCAGCAAAGGTAATTCAGGAATTCTCCCTCTTTCATGACACAATTCTGTCAATTAGCTGAAAACAGCAATTACCAGTTCTTTCCTTTATTATTCGTGAAGAATCAAAACTTTCCAAGGATGATAAATGGCTCCTTGGAAAACACAATGCTCAGTTCTGCTAAATTTGCACTTTTCTGTTGGTTTTTGGGTATGTGGGGTTTTTTTGTTTTTTAATCATTCTTTCACATAGCCTATGAAAAGAAAGTAGTAGGGGCTGCTGGGGGAAAGAGGAGGGACAGGATACGTGTCATGGAAGGAAAATGCCAAGGGATGGTTTAGAGAGGAATACAGAGCTTTTCTCATTAACTCACTGACCAGGGCAGAGATGTTCCCACACCTTCATTAATTAAACAGGAAAGTTAACATTGTTAGCAACATTAGGTACAAAACCTCATTTAATTGTTCTGAAACAAAACAGAAAAAAAAAGAAAATGCATTCAGAGGATGACCTTTGAGAATTCTGGCTTCATTAACATTTCAAACAGCACAGCACAAAATTAAGACAGGAAATAGGCTTGCAATGCTATTTGACTGCAGAAATATATATCATTAACATGCCTATAATTAACAAGATAACAATGTTTGTCCCATTGTCTCCGCTAATAACAGTGTAACATGCAAATGGAATTTCTCCTAACAAAACTGAAGGGGATATTTAAGTTTATTCTACCTATTAAGCTTACTGAGAAATGTCAAACGACCCCCTTTTTGCCCTTTGAAAGGAATTCCTCCATGCCTACCCTTGCAGGCTCATATAAAACAGTTGCAGAGGGCATGTACCGGCTGTTCATAAATCCAGAGTCCAGTCATCCTTTCCCATGACACAGCAGCAAACTGGGGAGCCACTGTAACCCAGGCATGCGTTACACAAAGCAGTTCAGATGCCAGCATTGCCCCTTCCATGCAACACCACAGTGTTAGCAGCCCCTTTCTTCTGACTGGGATCATTTTCCCCAAGCTCTGTAGCCCTGATGGCACAGCAATGCCCTTTACAGGGCTCTATGCTGGCTTTTGAACACTCACACATAGACCATATGTAACAGCATTTCTGCTACTGTTCACTCAGAGTTATTCTGCAATCTGTTAGACCTCACCACTGGGAAAAATTGACCTGATGTACAGTCTAGACTCAACTTCATTCTCTATTCCCATGTTAGATCTTCTCAGATAATATCCATCCTTGTACTCCCAAGCTGTGGCAACTGTAGGCTGGCTGCTTGGCCATCAAGTGGCTGGTTGTAGGATTTTTAATTTCTCTCATGTCCGATCAGCTTGAAAATCTGATAACAGCCTGCCTGGCCTCCTAAAGAGGCAGGATGCAGTAAGAAATTCTTAGGACCTGTCTCTTCGCAAGGCAGAATGAAGGGCTGGGTGTAACAAACACGTCAAGTGTCACTGCCAGTACTACACTTTCACGATAAAGTCAAGTCACATATTTTCAATCTGTTCCCCAATTATCCCTTTTCTATTCAGAGAGGCTGGAGCAAGAAGAAACACAGCTTACTCCCTTGTAAAGGACTAGGGGGATTATCTAACCTCCCTCTTTGTATTAAGATGTCATTTACATTATGAGTTTGCCTGAAGTCACAGGAGGGGCAGACAGATACTTGGCCTGCTGATTGCTTTGGTCATATAAGCATGGACAAGAAAGTCCCAATACGAAGCTGTTGTACAATCACTGCTGCACCACAGAAGATGTCATCAATCTACTAAGAGTTAAGGAAACAATTATTGTGGGGTGGAGAGACTTAGTAAACAGCAAACTTCAAGGATGAACCAGATTTGTGGATCTCAGCAGAGAACTGCAATTAAGATGTAATATCAATCAAGATGTAATATTTTCTTAAGTTCCCTTCCCCAGTGTTACTGTTTATCAGTATTAAAAAGGCAACTCATGCTTCTCAGTTCTCTAGACCAGCCAGTGTATCTTACCAGCAGGAAAGATTATGCTGTCCGTCACAACAAACTGTCCTTTCCCCGTTCTTATATTATCAAAACCTATTGAGATTAAATCCATAAGAAACTGGATGAAACATATTTATTTGTTTCAAATTCATGGGCTTAAAAAGTTAGATTCCTACATGCTTGTTGTTACCTTTAATAGAAAAAGCAAAATCACAGCAGCTCCGTCAGTGAGAGAATTTGAGAAACAGTATATGCGTTTGTTGAAAGAACTCATAACAAAACATCTTCCCAGGATGTCCTAAACCAGCAGACACTCAGGATAAACAATTCTGGGCCTCATTTGCTTAAAGATGAAAACTACTTACCACATTTTTGAGATCAAAAGGGGCTTTGAGCAGCTTTCCCTCCCCCAGGGCTCTTACCCATCCTCTCCCATACATGCCAGCCAGCAAAATGGTCTGAAGGTGAGGGATATATCAAAATGCTTCACTGCTCCACACACCATGATTCAAAAACACCATTATGACTATGACTCAATACTACAGCTTTACTCCATCAATTCAGTCACAGTGATCTCAATTTCACATGAACATGGTGCTTCTAGATTAATTACTTGGTAAGCTCCTTTCTAGGTCTGAAAACCAGAAGTCACTGCATCATGCAGCCATCTCATGATTGTTCTCCAGTCTAACACTCTTGTTTTTCATTCACTTCAAACTGCACCCATCAGGCCAGCTGCAAATCCCCTAGAACCAGAACTATTTCTCATGTGACAGAGTCCACCTTGCCAATTAATAGAACTGATGTATTTGGAAAAAGGTCTTTGTGCTTTCCTCGGGGTTGAATAGACATTTTAAAGCCAAAAATAAAATTTTTAAAAGTAAATACATCAGTATTTCCAGCTAACTCAACACAACTATGGCCTTTCCACAGGCAAGACCGACCTCTCTGAAGGGTTTTGGATCTGTCCAAGAGCAAAATTTTGTGACTTGGTTCCAAGTGGTGTCCAGTAAATCACAACCACCTGTGGCCCAGGTGAGCTAGCTGTTAATTTAGTCAGCACAAGCTCACCAAAGCTGCAAAACTCCCTGAAGCATCCCAACACCATGACAGTGAGAACAACCTAAGGAACAAAATAATAAAATAATAAATAATAAATGGCTGCACAGAGAAATAATAAATGGCTGCACAGAGAAAAATGCTGTGGGGAGCTCTCTGTGGCACTCTGTGTAAGAGCCCAGGCACCCCCCCACTGGTTTTGTCTCTACCATCAATAAGATTACTTCAATCTTTCTGGAATTGTGCTCAAAAACAGAGAAGCGGCCCTTCCAAGCTCAGAACTATATAGGGAAAGAAGGCCCTCTAGGATGTCCTCATCTTTTTGTGCAGCCTCCACAGACCACACTCTGACACAAAACCCTATTAACATACAATGGAAGGAATTTAAGGGAGCATTTTTCTTAGAAGCCTTGACTAGATAACCTTTTGACTAGATAACATTCCTAGTCAAAAACACTTTTCTTCTACTCAGTAAAATCCCCTGCTACTTAAAAAGCAGAACTGCCTCAGGACAGATGTGTCCCTACAAAGAAACTGCAGAACACAAATTTGGTGTCCATCCCTTCACTGATGAGTCACGTCCTCAGGGGTGACAGCCAAACACAGAGAAATGAAAAGCTTTCACAACTCAGAGAACAGTGTGAAAAAGCAGAAAAGTGAAAGAATGGAGGGCTGAAAATATTCACTGCACAAAAAAAGGTCGATTTTAAACTCTCTGCTTTGCCCATGTTAATCAGCAGCATGAAAACTTGTATACTTAGATCTACATTTCAGCCAAGAGGAACAGGCTCAATAAATACAGCAACCACAAAACTGCTGAGGACAGGTAGCAATAATTCTTTTTACAGCTTTAATCTGCTAACTGATAAAGTATAAGACTGTTTGTGGTTCATTTTCCTGCCCATTCTAATAGGGAGAACAGTAGCTACACGTCCTCACAAAACTCTTCAGCAGCTTTAGACTGCAGGAGCTGGGGACTGAGAGAAGCCAGAACTTCAAGTTTCATAAATTGGAGCTGGGTGAGGATCTACTCCTGTGCTGCTGTGATACAGGGTAAGGTTCTGAACAGGATCTAAATCTCTAGTGCTTCAGTTTCAGGTATGACAAAAATGCCTTTTGCTTTGCCTATCTCCCCCCAGCCTTAGGCCTGATAGTCCATACTGGAGGCTCTATTAGGGATCATCCTTGGTGGAAACAAGCAGATCTTGTAGCAACCATATTCAAGTTGATCACTGCCGTTGTGCTTCAGCTCAGCAGTGACTGAAGCTGCCACTCTTCCACAAAAAAAGAGTTCGGTGCCTTTTGCTGAGCTCTAGATTTCACTGTAGGTGTAACAGCAATTCTCCTTTGAAGCTGTTTCCACTTAAAACTCAGTCAAAACCTCATCCCATTGATGATTCATTAGTAGCAATACAGAAGACCAAAAGTACCAAAAGGGATTCCTCAGCCCGGGTCACACTTTCTAAAGGGACCACTGCTAAAACATGTGTGGGCCCCTGTCATTATGAGATTGTCTTTCATTACTGGTATAGGTAGATGCATTGGTGAAAAACATTTTTCAATGAAGGATTCATTTCACCAAACAGACAAAGGCAGGTACTACAGAAGCCAGCTTATTAAAAAAAAAAATTAAAAAAAATTTTAAAAGGCCACTATGAACAATAGGAGACATTTTTTTCTTGGTAGGATTCAGCAAATGATATGTTACCCACTGCAATACATATAATTGCTCAAGCCAAGCACAAACAGAAACAAGGAGATAAAGCCAAGAAAAGACTCTAGTATAAATTCATGGGGAGCTTTTACGCAGCAGGGGGGCACATATGACCTTAATAAAGAAAGAAACATGCTGATTAACATGAAAACACCTCTCTAAATTCACAGCAATGTCAAACCTAACAATCAGAGGCAATGCCATAGTATCAATCCACATCAAATTACAATAGCCAGAACACAGGAAAAGAAATCAGACCTCAAAGGACACATGCTAAGGGTGCACCAAAATTTATCACTTATTATCCTATCTGCCCATCCAAAATTTTTCAGCATCAACCACCACAGTAGTCGTTCTTTCTGTTGAAGTATACAGGAAATGATAGGAGAAGTAAAACAAAAAAAAAAAGTTTCCAGGAAAAAATATTCCTAAAAGAAACCCAGCAGTGAAAAGAAAAAAAAATAAAAAGAAATTCCCATCCATCATTTTTCACAGAGTTAGACTTGATGGCCCTTGTGGATCACTTCCAACTTAGACTATTCTACGTGCTTTATTAAAACCAGTTTCCCTGCACAGATGTTAATGGACAATAATCAAGAAATTTAATTCTCACAGACTTCAGCTGTTCAACCCTAATCAAATATACTTACAGCAAGGTAAGGAAAAACAAACACTGTGTTGTGACAGACATCCATCCATAGCACTTTCCTGGTCAGGTTAACAGCTGGACAACCAGCAAAGAAGCCAGCTGGAAGGTAGCCGAGCTTATTATCCTGCAGCAAAGCTGCTGTAATTTAGCTGGCACCTAGAGAAATCTGCAAGATTTGAGACACCTGAGAGACCACAGATATGTTGTGACAAAAGAGGAGAAAAATTCCAATTTTTCGGGTGATGAATGGAAGGGGTAGGAAAGTGGTGCAAACACCTGCAGATATCAGCAGTTCTGCAGTCACCAGCCCCCTTCTGTGGGAGCCACAAATTAATCCGCAGGGAAGCCATGTGCAGGAGCAGTGAATCCAACCTAAGCTCTCCAGTTCTGAAATGAATTCTAAATGACTAATTAAAGGCCAAATAGTATTATCATTGCTCGCATTGCCCAGTATCTTACACCATGATTGGGCCCTTTGGCTTCAATTAGTTGCTATCCTGATGGGTGCTGACTAAATAACAGATAAATGCCCAGTCTTAGCAAATCCTGAAAAACTGCCATACTGAGTGAGTTTTCCTACCAAGTGCATGGTTGCTTTGCAGTTACCTCATTCAAGGTGAGCAGCCCAGAGCTTTGAAAAGTCTCAATGATACCCTTCTTGTTCAAGAAATCTGCTTTTTCCTGAAGCCAAACTTTATGAATCATCCCTGTATCTGCCTTGGCATGACCTGGGGCGCAGCTGGCTCAGGTGCAGCCTCACCAGAATGGCTGCAAAGTTCATGGAGCACCTTTTCTCACCTCCTGAGAAGGTACCTTTTTTAAAAGCCCACACTGCTAACAAACAGCCATATTCAGACTGTGACCTGGGGAAGTGCACTGGAGAAATCAGTTTCTTATGTTTCACTTTTAAATTTTAAGAGAGGTAGAATAGAAGCCATAATGTCAGTCAAGCAGTGCAGAGCCTGTTCAAAAGCCTACAAAATGTTTCAAAGAGGCATTTTAGAGCTACTTATCTTATATACACACTTTCTGCACAGGACTGTGTAAATGTCAAACACAGTCCAAAACAAAAATACCTAAGGCATTTATAAATTCCCAGGAAGGAAAATTCATAAGAATCATCTGTTATTTTTAATTTTGTGGCTTTCTGAGTAACTTCAGAAAAAGGGCAAAGAAGTCTTATTTTTTATGGCTTCTTGTAGCTTCTACTGAGCACAGACAGGATGCTTTGTGTTTCTAGTACAGCCATTCTGGCCTGTACTGGAATAAGACATTGGTTTGCATTCATTTTGTACCCAAATGCCTTAATTTGTGTGAAACACTGGTCTTATTCCACAGCAAGACCAAATTGACATAATATTTCTGAAAACTTAATGTCTTTCAATTTCATGGGGAAAAAAGAGACCAAATTCTTTTTAGATTTTTCTCCTCCTCCACTCTCTCCTCAATAGAAAGAGAGGCTTTCCCATGACCCCTGTGAGCACAGACCACCAGAGGACTCTTTGGAGAGCAAGCCAGGGGGCAGCAGCACGACGGAAAAAAATGAATTATTTGATGAAAGTTCCCCTTTTTATTTGTAACTTCAAACCATATCAATCGTTTAAATTGATTTTGTCACCTTAGATGAGTTTGCTAAACAGGGTAGGCCTTTTCAGTGCCAGAGTGCCCAGGATGACCCTGCAGGTCCCCATAAAGTTCCAGAAAATAGCTCAAAAGCAGAGGGCCAAGCACACTCTCTGGAGCTCCCACAGTGACCAGGCAGTCTCACAGAGTTCATTTCCTCATTTCCAGCTTTGCTGCTGGGCTTATTTGACAGTTGGGTAAGAGGATTTGTCTCCCCTGTGGTAAGTAGGGAAGGTACAAGAGAGCTCAAATTACACAAATTTTGAATATCTCATGAGCGCTTTTCCAGCCTGAGCCTTAGCCAGCTGTCAGACAAGGAGCAGGTGCCTTTGCTAGCAAGATATAGGGGAAGGAGGGAAAGTGCCCAAGTGAAATAAGAGAAAAACTGTTTTGGCTTACCCTCTCATGTTCCTTCCTCACGTCTGCCCCAGCTGAAAGCTCAGGGTTAGATGTTTGATTGACTACAGACTGGGGACAGCAGCCCTGCTCACCTGCCCCACCTCGAAGCCAGCAGCTTTTTTGCTTTTTTTAATATGATTGAGCCAGCAGGAAAGAAATCTGCCAACGAAGGTGAGGAGATCACATTAACAGTTCCACCTGGGCTAAAGGAACACAGCTGATAGAAATGTGATGTAAGTGTAGGTACATCTGCAAAAGACCGTCGGAAGGGTGGGAAAACACAAGTTATTCAAAGCATGAACCAGGCACTACCTAAGCAGCCAGCTGTGGAAGTAAATGGCCCCATCTTGACTCCAAGCCATTTACAATCATAGAGAAAAATTAAAGTCCTACTACTTTTGAACCCTGTAGGCATTTTATCATGCCAAACCTCATAATTCTTCAACAAAAAACCCAAAAAACCTGCCAACTGGCTCCTTTCCTCCGCTGTTCTTGCCCAAACCCCTGAACCCTGGACTGTGCCTGCACAGCACAGTTCAGAGCAGCAAGACCTGAACAGCCCTGGCAATGACAGAGCATCCTCCTAATTCACAGAGGACTCTGGATGACCCAGGAAAGCTCATAAAACAAGACAAATATAGCAAACATTTTCCTAATTAAATGGAGACCGTCAAAAGTCCTTTAAGTTTTTAAAGAAATGTTAGTGTTTACAAAGGGAAGCTGATGCTGTTCAAATGGCTCCTGAGAGGACCATACCAACAGCAAGCTTGCAGCATCTAGAGTATGTTTGTCTACCAGATATTTGGTAATATATCTATGTACACTTATTAAAAGTGAAAATGTATACAAACCTTGGCAGTCTAGACACCCACCATGGATTTAACACATGCTGTTCCTAAGTCTATTTATTTTCTTACATGCCTAGAGCAAGCCCAGAAGGCCTCAAGCAAAACCTTCTTGGGTGTAATACCACTGCCACAGGCAGAGGTAGAAAATAAATGACTTCAGGTGCTTTGGGAACATTAGCAGTACTGCAGGCAGAGAGGCAGGCAGTGGAAAACAGATATACCTAAACAGTCAGAAATAGATTCCTCTTGCTCCTTCTGGCTTCCCACTAGGGAAGCAGATGGCAAATACAAGCCTGGAAAGGGCTCCCACAGTCATCAGTGGCCATAAACAAAGAAACTAGCCCTTTTCCTTTTTAATTCTTCAGCTGACACAGTTAACATTGTGAAAAACAGACACTGAGCTGGGGACAAATCCTGCACTGCTTCCATGGCCAGGACATGGACTGCCTGAGAGCAACCAGCTCCAGGGTCAAAACAATTTGATTGCTAGGGAAAAGTAAGGCAACAAGTTAAGGATACTTTGAGTTGCAAAGCAAATGCAAAGAAGACTGGTGGCTTACAGACTCTTTACAAGCAGCCAGAGTTAGAAGGCACTGACATTATGAAGGCAGGAGAAAGGCAGCACTTATTCCCACGTGCTTTTCAGGGATCCCTTCTCAGAGGGGGATTTCACTCACCCTGTTGGATTTCATCCACAAGGAATTCCTTGGGAGAGGTTGTGAACTCAACTAGTCTGGACTGCAACACTTGATATTTCAGCAAGTGGGCAGCAGATGGCTTTCAGAAGGATGGACAGCTCCTGAGCATCTCTCACTCTGCACTTCCAGGCTTGGTCTAAAAGGGCAAGCAGGCTAGCACCAGCCATGGAGCCAGAGCTGTGCAAACCCCAGCAAGACTCATATTATCATGTACCTGCCACACACACAGGCTCCTGGAGCATTGTCAGGGATAGGGAACCCCAGGTGAGGGCAGGTGCTCGAGGGCTGGTGTGATCCTGGTGGGGGCATTGTCTCCACCTGGTGCTTCTTGTTTGCTGCCAGTGGTCTCCAGTAAGAAAGATCCAAACAAAATGGAGCTCAATTCCTCTTAGAGTTGGACATGAGGAAAAAGCTCACCTTCCTGATCTGTCCACAGGCCTTACATTACAGAGGTGGCTGCAGCAGTTTGTGGATTTGCTGTAGGCACTGACTGGGAACCACCGAATTGGGTTGTTTGCAGCTGCACTCCTCCAACCTGCATTATTTGGGAATTAAAATACAAGTTCCCAGAACTGACCTGGTACTTCTATCCATTCTGGTATGTAGAAGGTGGAAATTCTCTTTGCCAAGCCTTTTCAACCTCTTTTTAATCACATGTAACTTAAAGATATTAAGAATGCTTTCCTTTCTTCCATATACACTTTTCCAGCAAAGTATTTCCAGCTCAGTGAACATACTGCAACTAAGAGCAGTTAAACTGCTCTAAGTCTATGCTCATCTGCCAAAATGCCCCATATCAAAGATTCTGAGTCCATTAAGTATCACTAAATAAAGAACAGCTTTTGAGCACTGCTGGCAGTATGAAAATGCCTGAAGAGAAACCTACGTGTGACTACAGGAGTACCCCTCCGTATGAGCATCCAACACCATGTCAGGGCTTACTGTTCCCAAATATTCAAAGACTTTTGTCTCTTCAGGCTTTTTACATCAGGTAATCCCATGGGAAATTTAACCACCTTTTAGAAAATAGAGAGAAAACACCCAGCTTTTCAGGCCTTAGAAAATATTCCCACATAGACCACAAAACTCAGAGCAAAGGCTAAAAAGAACCGATTTGGTTATTCTCTTTCAAACCTCATACCATGGCATCATTTGGAGCTGCTAACCCACTCACAAGCCATCAGCAGAGAACCCTCACTGAGGGTTGCAATGTGTTGTAGAGCTGGTGCAAGCAACAGAAAGACAAAAGCAAATACATGAATTTTCCTCGATTTCATCCCACACTCCTAAGGTCTTTGGGAGAATCACTGAAGGAAAGGACACCAGCAGCTTCTCCATTAAAATCATAAGCGAATTAAAAAGTTATGAGTTGTATTTGATTTTTAGCCTTCTTTATGGAGAGATTTTTGAAGTAGTGCTGTAAAAACATAGGGAGGAATTTTAAAGAGAGGCATTTTGCATTATTAACATGAATGAATTTTAAAACACCAGATTTACTTTTAACTTCTATGCTGTTCCATTATTAACTTTCCTGTATGCTGCACTTGGCATAGCCCTGTGTAGAAATATGCTGAAGTAATTTAATATGAAGATGAAAAAGGCTTGGATGGTTAGGGCAAGTTCACATCCATCTGTAGAAAAAATGTTCTTGCAATCTTTTTGACAACTAGGAATGACAGAAGATCCTGGTGTCTGTTCTTACCCAAAGATCTTGGAGCAAGGGAGGATCTAGCAGGGTTCAGGAGGACTGACCCTAAGTCAGAGGAGTTCAGAACAGTATAATCCATCCACTTAGGAGCAACCAGACTCACCTTTACTCAGAGCAAGGTACACCAGCCAGGCTTGAAAAATGGGTGTCTGCATGGGAAAAATGTCAGATAGGAAAAGCGCCATGTCTGGAGTCATCTGGGAGCACTCAATAGTTGCCTGCCCTTGCTTCCAAACTGGCTGTGACCCCAGGTGCTCTCTGCCTGAGGGAAGGTGGCAGGCTGGCATCCCCCCAGAACCTGGCAGATCACATCACAAGCCCTGCAGCAAATCAGACTGGGCATCATGCTGTCAGAGCCTACTTCTTCCAGCTCAAAAGCTGCCCTCAGGTTTGGAGCAGGGTCAGCTGCTGGAAGACTGGGGCTTCCCACATGCAGCAACACAGACAGGCACAGAGAGAGAGCAGGCAGACATCCTGCAGGGTGCAAGTGAGGGAGACCTTCTGTGACTCAGAAAAATAAAGCCCCACTGCACCACGCTGCTGAGGCTCAGCAGTGGTGAGGCTGCAACAAGCTGTGTGTCTAGGGATGAAAGGGGTTTTATTTCGTTGTGTAAAAGGGAGGAAATGGTCGATTTGCTAAAATTTTACTTTTAAAACTACTTCTCACTTAGAAGCGGAATATTTAGTGACATTAGATGTGGCTGTATTGAAACAGCATGGCCAAGAGCAGGCTGAATACTCTCCAGCAGACAGACATTGTTTTCTAGGTAAGAAAAGGTTAGAAAAGTCTTCGTGTGGATGCAGGAAGACTTTGTGGCATTTAGAGAATTAGCATGGAGGAGAACTCCACGGTTCAAGATATTTCTATGACAGACTGCAGCAGAACTGCAGGAAAAAAGAAAAAGCATTAAAAATATATGTGGTTAAACTACCTAAACAGTGAAACTAAAACCACTCAGAAGGTGTAAAAGTCTTCACAATGCAATGGTTTAAAAAAAAAAAAACCCACTTAAAAAGAGATTTTATACTGGGTTCTATGCCAAAATACAGCCAACATTAATTAGTGGCTATTCAAGAAGGGTACTCTGAAAATGTTAATTAAAAGGGCTTTCAATTAACAGAATGCAATTTGCAGGGATATGCCTAGGAAAAAGATTAAGCTTCTGCTTTTGGGTTTAGCAAAACAGTCATGAGGTCTAGTCTGGAAGCCCTAATCAGACCTTATTGCTCACTCCTGATCTGCTGGAGTTCTGGGGGGAGGGGGGGACAGGAAAGGTGAGCCAAGCCTTTCAACACTGCAGAGCTTCTGAAGATTTATGTTACCAAGAATAAGACCCTGTTAAACAGAACTTGCAGCCCTGGGTGAGTCACAGAAGAGAGAGATCAGTATTTTCTAGTCTGAGCTTTTGATCCGAGGCAGAAGCTTCTTTTGCTTCATGTTTGCTTTCCAATCTGAAATACAACCCTCCCCTTCTGCAAAACATACTCCTTCTGTTGGTCCTGACACAAGTTTGGCATGGTGGTGAGGAAAAACTTAGAAAAATATTTTAAATCATCTTTTCAAAACTTTTTAAAAGAAGGTCCATTTGGAGATGAGATGTCATTTGAGAAGCTGCATTCTGCTGTATAAAGTGCATTAGAGAGAAACATATGGCATAGCTAAGTTCAGGCACTATGGTCATGGTGTAGCTCTAATTGGAGAGGGAAAGAGAACATCTCTCAGGGGAAAAGCAGTCTCACTGATGAATGAGACAAGATGACTAATAGCACAAGGAGAGCAGATCAAAGGCTGAAAACTAAAATCAAAATACAAATACTAGCCCCCCAGGCAGGTGCCACAAGCACAGAGCGTGGTATATGGACCAGCACTGGCAGGAAGGAAAGCAGCAAGCTGGCTTCCTTTGACCTCCATCAGGTAGGAGAAGAAGGAGACCTGAAGGTCAGGCTGCAGCACCAAGGGGTGCAGGAGGAATCACAAGCCACAAAGTCCAACCTGAAAAGATTGCACACAGGTAAGAGCAAGGGTCCTGTCTTTGCCATCTCACAGCCAAGCCTAATGAGGCCCCAGCTGCACTGACTAAAGGCATTTCACAACCTTTCCTCAGGGCAAAGAACATTTGAGCCAAAGGACACTGGCATACCCAATTTTGAATGATCTTGTGTCAGAGAGCTGATCATCTTCATAGCAGGCTTTAGGAAACTTGAAGCTGACTGGTGAAAGGCAGAAAGTTTGATTTAAAAGCTAACAACAGAACTTGCACTAGAGGGTTTGAGGCACAAATCATGCTGACTTGCACTGGACTGTTAATAACAAATATACACCAGAGACAGAAAATACATGCCTCCTCAACATTGCTGGGGCAAAATGCTCTATGCCTGTCATCGGGTGAAACAATGCAGGTTACAAAAATGTGTGCACCTCAGCTAAGACAAAGTACAGCAGTATCTTCAACAGTGGGAAAACTCACATTGGAAACATAAAACTCACATAAGTACTGAAGTTTAACAGTACTGTTTGGGCCAGATGCAGCTGCTCACTGGCCTTGAGTTTTGTAAAGGAGAGGCACAAAAGTTGTCTTGCCAGGTAAGCATCCCTGCTAAGTAACCCTGATTAATCCATCAAATTATGACAGCGTTCTGAAAGGATGAGAAATGCTGCCAACTTCATGCTTCAAGGCTTCACAGTTGTAAGAAATCATCTCTTGTCAGCTTTCTGCAGGTTCAGTCAACCCCGTAGTTACCGTATCATACAGGTTGAAATTCCTTTTCAGTTAACAAATGCCCTTGTTGGCTGGGTCCAGAAGAATGCCTGTGAAAATTTATGAATGAGGTACTGTGTGCAGAACAATGCCCTCATGCACTGTAGTGACTTTGAGGGATGCATAGACAACATGAGAAAAATATTTTAACTGTTGGAGGTGAAGTTGAAAGGTCATAAATGTGGTCTAAGTCAGAAGTGTACGGAGTGGGAGTCAAAATGTTTGCTCAAAGGGATTAGAGAACAGAGCAACATGGAAGGCGGGATGTCCTTGAAGGGAAACCACAGAGTGTCACCACAGTCTTTCCTGGTTGCTGGATTTCCCCCAAATTTCCAATACAGCCCAAGCAGCAGAACTGCCACCTGAGCTAGTGATCTGGGACTGGATACTCAATTCTGGATACCCAGAGCAGATTCAGAAAAGAAAGAAAGGCAATGGGTATAAGCAGAGGGAATGTAGCTGGACTATACAAACCACAGAGTTGAGAACATTCTGATACAGTCAGAAAAATAGTCTCTCTTGCTTCTCACCTCCCCTGGAGTCTACACACAGATGTTTTCATTAAGGTATTAGGCACATCTCACTATAATGATGTCAGGATATTTGATCAAGCATCACTGTTTACAGCACAGGAAGAACACTAACAAATAGGAAAATTGGAAGTTCTTTTTGAAAAAACACGAGTAACAAATTGTTGAAACCTATACCCCGAAAAGACCTTTTTTTTTTTTTTTTTTTAAATAGAGGGAACAACACGACCCCATTGTGACAAATACGGATGTTCCCCCATTTTGCCTGGACTGCGGGCACCAGACAGTTCTCAGTGCAACAGCATTTATTTGGGTATCTTACAGTCCACTGACGCAAAAGCATCCCAGATTTGTCAGATTCACTGAAGTTCATGCTGAATAGCCAATAAACCTTGGAAAAAAGCAAAACTTTTTTTCCTCTTTTTTTTCTTTCTTTTTTTTTTTTCCCTGGCAAAGCAATGAGGCAAGTTCTTAAGCAACATCTTGGAAGTAAAGCCACAAAAGAAAAGCATGGCATAAGTAAAGACAGACTTGAGCTGTGTTTGGAATCTAATTTGCTGCCAAGGAACTATTCAAAGTTTCTCAAAAACACCTTTTAGCACAGATACTTCAGATGCTAGAGGTATGAGATGCATCAAGATAGAGGAAGTTATTCCAATTAGCTGTACCTTTCAGACATCCCTTAACAGCAAGGGATGATAAGGACTGGCCAGACTGAAGAGAGCAGTCTGCCAAAGGGGACCCTGCTTTAGCCCTCCCTCGAACTGTGATACCTTCAGTTTCTCAATGCGACATGTTGAAGCTTCAAAGCAGCACCTGGGTCCCCAGTTTTCCTCATTTTTTGCTACATTTGCAGCTCTGATGTTGCCTGTGCATTTGTGAGGGCTCAAATTAAATACCACTTCAGCCCATGAGGGGCCATAAGAAGGCATTTTGGCATTTTAGTGTTTTACACCCACTCCAGATGGAGGACCACTTCTCCACCTCTCAGATATCTTCTTTCCTCGATCGCATGTGTTGCATTAGGAACTCACTCCTGGATCTGTAGCAATTTGTAACTTGCGTGTAAGAGATATCTTCTCTGGGAGCTCTCTCAGAGGGAACATGCTTAGGCCTTCCTGCAGTGGTCCCTCCACAGTGGCCATGGCACAAAGTGGTGCCAGTCCTATGCCAGCCCACATGTCCCTTTGAAGGAACAAAAAGGATTCTTCTTGCCCTCTCATCCTATTCTGGTTCCATATCCCCATACCCCTCCCCACGACAGCCTCACCCACCCAGCCCCTACCTCCTTATCAATGCTCAGACACCTGCCTGCACCAAAGGCCCACAGGCCTGAGCCTTGGGAGAGGCATTTCCACCCCAGCTAGTCCATGGGAAGCATGTGCTCATGTGAAGAGCCTTCTCCTGCAGCCTGGCAGCCTGGCAGACGGTTGGAAACAGCCTCCTCTTGTGCTGTGAAGCCCTTTCTAAGAAAGATGAGGTCTAATTGTTGCTCTGGTGCTGAAGCAGCAAAACCCCCAATAGGGTGACAGACAAACAGACACTGAACCACTGGAGAGGATATCCAGAGGATACCCATTGGAACACTCTCCAATGTTATGCAGAGTCCTGAGGTGTTGTCTGGAGAAAGGCACATCAGCTGAGGAGAATCTCTTATTCAAAAAAAAAAAATAAAAAAGGAAAAGAAAGAAAAGAAGATATGAAGGAACTGTAGAGTACAGAAAAGGAGGTATAATTAGAGGTCTGTGACAGCTCACTGGAGGTTGGTTTTCTGATCATCCGTGAGCCCTGCATGCGTGTTTTTTCAGTAGAACCTGTATCATCATCCAAGCACAAAGCCAACTGCCACAGCTCATTGGTAGAGCCACCAGGTAAATTGAGCTTGGCCTAAGAGATGTTTTGTATCAAGAAAATAAAACAAAAGAGAAATACGTTTTTTGGCACAGCACACCAATGCCCTTATATGTCTTGCCTGAAGCCAAAATGTCAAGCAAGACTACAGTAGGCAACTTACCTCTTAGATTACCTTGCTTTGAAATTGGTTTCCTGAAAGGGTCTGTGGTGCTCTGATGGGGGCAGAATTTACAAGCAACTTCTCTGGAAAGTTGCTAAGAAACCATCTCACACAACTGTCAACTGCCCACAGATCAAAAGGATGAGCAGTCAACTCAGCTGGCTGAGGATTTTACTGACTTTTGCATGACTTTGTCTGACAGGAAGTAGGACGATCCTTATGTTTGGAAGAGGTGAAGGAACTGTTATGCTTTTTGTTTCATGTAGAAGAGCCTGAAGCATATTCAATGACACTGCATTTTGCTTACATTTGTACTCTGAATATACCCCTTGGGACCATGAAGTTCGTGCTGAAAAAAGAAAAACAGCAGAAGAAAGAACCTTCTGAACCCACATCAAAATATTTGAAAAATTTGATGGGGAGGGGAAGAGCACAAGAGCTCGCAGTGCAGCTTTCTTGTCAGGAGACTCAGAAAAAGATCTGGCAAATTAATGTTACTGGGATGATAAAATCCATATCACACTGGGAAGGAAAGTGAAATAACCCAGTAGAAAAATCTGAGAATAGAAAAAGATGTTAAGAGTTGTTCACTGCAGCACTTTACCTTCTTGTAATGTTTTGCCCACATCTCTGTGTTCTGGTGTCTTTTGATCTGTGTCCTCTCTATGTCAGTTCGCAGTGGGCTGTAAGGCAACATACAGAGCAGAGCAAACCATCCAGCTCACATACAGACTGGAAGAAGACGAGGATTCAGGCTCCGGGGGCTGACACAGCAAGTGTAAAAGGTGCCTTGGCTTTTACCCACTGGCACCCTGAGGCTGTTTGTAGCTCAAAAACTTTGAACCTAAAAGTATTTTCATCTGCATTTCAGGAATGCCTGTGCTATTGATCTGCCCAACTTGAAAGTACCAACTAGACTGCTTAGCTATTCATTCCAGCTACTGAAAGGCACGTTTGCCAAAACAGTAAGGCAGAATCTAAAACTGGTCATGTTTCAGAGGAGAAATCAACAGCAACAACCCACCAACACTAAAAGGCAATTTGGAGAGAGACAGTGGTGCTCCAAACCCACCGACACTCAGCCATCACAGGGTGCTTAGACCATATTTTACATCCAATGACTGCATAAGGCTCAGAAATATATATTTTTTTTTCTTTATGTAATTTTTTCCTTTCTATTTTTCTTTCTTTCTTTTTTTTTCTCTTTCTCTTTTTTCCCCCCCTCACTATTTTCCCTCTTCCCCTTTCTTTTTGAAAATCTTGGACAATAACATGCATATAAAAGCAATTCCAGCTACACAGCCTCTCTGGACCTTCCAACCTTTGCCAACCTGTCAGCCACAGCAGGCTGCATAGGCAATGATAGGCAAACCATCCTTCTCTCTCCAACAGCAACCTGTTTCCCAGACTTGTGCGCACCAGGAAGGTCTGCTGGGAGATCTGTTACTTTTGAGCTATAACCAACAAACCACACCATCACCTTCATATTGAACCCAAACTCCTGCCTGACACACTGCTGGCCTAAATATTTAGTACTTGTTAGCACAGATGGCAACTCTTATCATGCATTTGGGAAGGAGGAAGAAAATCCAAAATAAAGGTTCCTATGTGGGAGAGTCATTTCACATCTGACACAAGGTGGCAAAGAGTCACAGTTAGCAGAACTTATAGACCTTAGAAATTATGCAGGTGGCTGGAAAAATCCCATCATCTCCTTGTGCAGGCAGGCTGATATACTGGTGATCCGAGAGGTAATTCAGCAGCAGAATAGAGCACTGCCTGAACCTGCTCTGTTGAGCAGCAAGCTTCAGCTGCTTCTTTGCATATTACCTCTCTCTGCAGGTTGCCACAGAATGGTGCCCTAAATTCTGGCAAAGCTGCTATATTTAAGTGAAGAAAAAAATTGAGATTTTTGTCCAACTCCTAATCCCTCAAACAGCCCACCAGAAGGAATGCTGTAGTTTGGCTCTCCAAGGAGTAAGGCAGGCTGTGACATTCACCAGGCACCCCCTGCAGCCCAAGCCCTACAGCATCCCTGCGAGCCCTACAATCTGTTGTTAGGTCTCTTACAGCAGTGCTGCAGAGGGATGAAAGACCTTGTCAAAAAATAACTTTTTTTTTTCAGGAGTGAGCTAGCTCCGTCCACCGAGAAATATTGAACAGTTTTGATAGTCAATAACAAAGGCATTTGAAATCTCATTGCAGCTTCAAGTGTTTTAGCATCTGGAAGCTTGGTGTATTCCTCCAAAGGTCTGCAGGTGCAGAATTAACCAAAATACATCATCTCTCTTGCAGACAGCATCATTTCTGATATCTTCAGAGATAACCGCGTGGATCAGGAGGATTATTGTGGCATTAGCTGCTCTGATTACATTCCCTACAGTTTAATAACAAGAGCAGTGAGACTATAGGTATATCAACAGAGTTTTGGATTTGTGAGCAAAGAAAGTTGGGGGTTATTAGCAGAATGTGAGAAAAGAAAAGGTCACACACTCAAATATGCCTCTGAGGACACAGCTGACAATCTGTGGAGCAAGAGAAGTGATTTCTCGATATAGTATCATGAGTTTTTTGATAAGAAGCAATAGGGACTTTGTTAGCAAAGCTGTAGATTCATCTTGTCACATCCAGAGGGCTTTGGCTGTGAGCTTAACCCATAAAAAAGAAGGCAACCACATTTTGTAACACCTGCCTTTTAAAGATAGCAGCTGCAGTATGTGCACTCTTCATGTTCCTATTTATCTTCTGGTTTTTGCTGGGGCAGAATTAATTTTTTTCACAATAGCTCCCATGGGGCTAAGTTTTGGATTTGTGCTTTCGAAAATAGCATTGATAGTTCAGCAATGTTTTAGTAACTGCTTAGCAGGGCTTACAGAGGGGTCAAGTCCCTTTCTACTTGTCATATTGCCCTGACACTGAGGCAGGCCAGGGGTGCTCAGATAGCTGGAAGAGAACCCCAGCTGACCAAAGGGACCCATAGCCTGTGGCAGCATTCCAGTACATAAAGCTGGGGGGAAGAAGGAGGAAGTGGGGACATTCAGAGTACTGGCATTTATTTTCCCAAGTCATTTTGTTACTTATGCTGCTCTCCTAGGGATGGCTGATGACCTGCACCCCCGTGGGAAATGGTGAATGGGTTCCTTGCTTTGCTTGCATGTTCATCTTTTACTTTACCCATTGAACTGTCTTTATCTCAACCCACAAATTTCCCCAGTTTTACCATTCAGGTTTTCTCCCCAGATCCACCATGGTGGGAGTGAGTGGCTGTGTGCTGCTTAGCTGTCAGCTGAGGTTAAACCACAGTGTAACTGCACTAGCACCTAGATTTTTTAATCATTAAGAAGAAACTTACTTTAATTTGATATAAAAATCTAGAAAAGGTGGTCTCAGCAAAATGGTGGCTGTTAACTGCACTGTTGTTCCTTCTGTCTAATGCTTTCCCCAAGGAGGTATCCTGCCCTTTCTACAGAAAGTGTTTGGTTGGTACTTCGTGGAGGAAAGCAGAGACGTAGCTGAAGAACTTTATAGCTGACATTATGAGCTACTAGTGAGATTAAACATATTTTTCCCAGGCACATTTACCAAAGATAATACAGAATAAGTTTACAATTCTATTGTTCCAGCTCTCTGTGCTTGTTAAAGTGCAGAAGACAATCTGTAGTTGCTTATTTTGTATCTAAGCAACTGTCAGACTCTATCTCTACTAATAAGAAAGGGTATAATTATATGCTGCTACTTTAATTAGCAGCAGATGCCTATGTTTATGAAATAAAATGTAAGATTTTTCTAAAGTGCAGAGCCTTGCTAATATGCAAGTTGCAAGAGCACTTTTGCAGCTTCTGAAGGCTTTGTTTGGCCGTGTCAGCTTGCTCGGGGCAGGGCACAGGGCACACACAGCCAGTTGCTGTGTGCTTTAGACCACTGGCTCAGAGCCCAGCTGTCCCAAACACCCGTTTGGGAGAGCTGCAGGGCAAGGACAAATCAGTGTCTAATGTGCCTTTTTGACACTCCTAGTGCTGGCATGAAGCAAGTTGTTGTCCCCAGTTCAAAGACCAAGAATGCACAGTGTGCTTTGGGCTACCTACTGCAGTGCCCCAGAGGCTGCTTTCTGCAGGATGTGGTCGCAGAGCAACCAGCACAGTGAAAAATTCTTAACATGAATTTCTGATCTCATTGAGGTGCTTCAGCAGTACACAGTGATGCAATGCAGCATTTTTCTCCAGAAGGAATAACAACAGGGGCTATTGATGAGGGTCCTTCTTTGCATATAAGAGGAGAAGAGTACAAACAAAACAAAATAAAATCCCGAAAACATATGCAAACAGAGAATATAGATGAGAATAACCTTGTCCAGGATAGAAAATACTTGTTAGATGAGTCTTTAATTTCCATTATTCAGTATTTTTATCCTTGTTTCCATGGAAACAGCACTTGTGCGATGATGCTGTCCTGCAAGGGATGAGTGGATGCACACATATTTCCGTACCTCTGTGAATTCTTCTCCTGGCCTCCAGCAACTTTGAACAAACCTGCCAGTAAAAGTGAGGTTCTGAGGACAGTTAGATGGAAGGAGTTTTGTGAAAGCATTCAAGGTAAGGGAAAAGTGGTCTTCTAAGTTTTCCAGACAAAAAAAATCTCACTAGATAATAGAAAATTTGCAGAGGAGAACAAGGCCACCCCTGTAAACTGTTACATCTCCAGAAGGTGCTTCAGTAGAAAAGCCCACACTTTTTTGGACATTCAACACCATCTCACACTGCCTGCCATAAGGCATAGATCTGTGGGAAATCTGTTCTTGGGTTTGAAACTCAGGGTTCCTGCTGAGAAACTGTCAAAATGCAAGACAACCTGCATGAAGGTTTAGGAGGCCCACAGAGTAACCTCTGTCTTTGTTTGTCCATCCTTTGTGGTGCCTTGCGCTGTCACCAGTACCCAAAGGAGATGAAGCAGGCAACTGAGTTTGGCCCATCTCTCCTTCCCTCCAAAATGAACTACCATGCTGTTTCTCACAGCTATGTACACAAGCAAAAAGACAGGTCAGGTCATCAAGGCAAATTCAGGGGAAAAGCTGACCATTCATCAGTACATTCATCATTTCAGAAAGATATGAAATCCTTTAGCATACCTTTATATTCATAGCTTTTATGCTTCCCTGACACAGCTGGTAATCCAATTACAAGAACTAAGTTACACAAGGCTGCACCCTAGTAGGCTGCAAGAGCATGCAAGCATATAACCCGTACCTTTGTCTTTTTTTCCTACATTTCCCAATCTCTAATCCGCTCTCCACGAGAACTGCCAGCCATTTCTCTGCTCACTGCAGTGAATGCTGTCAGCAGAGACACACACCAGATGCTTTCCCACAGAGCCCAATTTTTCTCTTGCCCTTACTCTGTGGTTCTCAACCAGAAGTCAAGGTCATTCAAATTGCAAATTTCTGTTTGTATTTGGTCTTCCCCATGCACAGTGTTAACTCACAGTATGCAAAGCAAAGCTGCCACAACAGGTATGGCTCAGAGCACATATGAAGGCAAAAGGATCTGCTTGAAGGAGACACCTGCAAGCTGGAGCATTTGCATTTATTCTAAAGCTTCAGGGACTAGTTTGCCACGTAAGTTATTTGGGACAAAGCTTCATCAGCCTCATCTTGAACAGGCTTTAAGAAATCATGCATACTTAAGACTAGCTGTATAAAATCACTGTGACCTGTATTATTCAGCATTCTGGGAGATGAAAATTCTATTTACACCTACAGTCATTTTCAAAGTGACCTGTATGACTGTTGAGCAGTATTTGAGGATTATCCTCTTTACAACAGAGGCTTTGTAGCTTCTGCTATACACAGACAGTTTCAGTAACCTGTGTGCAGGTAACATTCAGTAATGGGGAAAAATCAGCTGAGTGTGGTCAAAATGCCTGCTCATTTTCTGTGCCGTGTGATAGGAATATTAGTGCAGCAGTGCAGGGAGCAGATCTCCTCAGATGACCCCAAAAGACAGCAAGCACAGCTTGAGGGAAGTACACCAGGGCACAGGAAGTTCCTATTTGTATTACCCCAAGCTTCCAGCCCATCCCCTCCCACTCCTCTCCACAGTGGATGGAGGGGACAGACAAAACACAGCCATCATGGAGCAACAGGAGGCAAATCAAATAGTCCAGGTAAATTCTCCCTGGGCATAAACTCTACCATAACCAGCCTCTTAGAGCATGTATCATATTCAAGGCCCTACTGTCAGTTCTTCATCGTGGCAGAAACCAGTACAATTTCAATAATCACCTTCAGGACACTTTTCCTTATCCAACATCATAAACAGCTGTCCAAAATTGCAGCCCTCATTCAGAAGGGATGAGGAAGATCCCCATGTACGTATACCTTCTGTTCAGAGATTAGGAAAGTGTTTTACACTAGCAAGGTTATTAAATGATAGTGTGGGTCACTGCTATCAGTATTTCACACCACCTATTCCCCTTCTGTCCCTTAATTAAAAATAAAAGGCACAGGGTGTTATTTCACAGAAAATTAGGGTGGGGTGGAGAGACTTCATTGTTAAGCCCCACTGACAACCCTGTGGTGAAATGCCACATGCTTAACATAGCCAAAGTGTGTGTGTGTGTGGGGAATATCAAAATCCAGAAAACATTCTTCTGCTAGAGACTTACAGGTAACATTCCGATTTCTCTAATATTTTCAGAACAATCTCTTTCTGTAGCAGAGCAAAACTTTCTCTTCCATCAGCTTGCATGAATTTTGTCTTGACTCTTAACGATGCAGCTCAAAATTTTCCACGCGCAGCCGATGGTGCTGGTGAGATGCGGAGATTTAACAGCAGTGCAGTGCGCGGTGGATGATCGGGGTTTGTGCTACGCCTTTCCATACAATGCCATCTAGCGCTAAGGAACTGCCAGGCACACTTGGTTAGGTATTCCTTCTACATTTGGGGATTGGATGTGCCCTGCAAAGTTTTGTTTACTTCAAAGCAAAAGGAAAAAGTGTTTCAATGTGACCATATAACACTGGAAAACAGCAGGGCACCAGGGAAGTTTTTTTTAATCTGGATCTACATCTGTTTCTGTGATAGATCATATACTCCTTTCCTGCTTATGAAAATTAATACTTGCTAGAAGCTGCTGGCTAATGAAAAATTTACTAATAGAATATTAAATGCTCCTTCACTAATGAAATGTAACTAGTGACTGCAAGAGGCTGATTAGAGAAGAAATTCAGCTTTCTTAAATAAGAAATTCCATTTTCTTTGAGATACTCCTGTCTACCACCAGGTCTTTGGCTCTGGCACCTTGACCTGGTGTCTCTCCTCTGCTTTACAGGTTCACATCACCCCTTTTTGACTCCAACACTGGACACTGGCACATGACCACTTTGACATCTTCCCACTCTAAGTGTTTTTTATCCCCCTGGTGCAACATCTGCTGTCAGCATTATAGCTGCCCCCACAGTGACAGAACTGTTACTGCTAACACACTTTTCTCCTGCCAGCAGCACGGGACCCTTTTTTCTACTCCTCCTCTTAGAATGGGTCATGATGACATCCACCCTCCACTTTGTTCCACTGTCACCTCATTGCTGCAGCTGTTTAAACCTAATCAGTTAATTTTGCACTGCTCCAGGTAAGCAGACATCTTATCATGCCAGATGAGCTTAAATCACACTGAGTATATACAGAAAGACATTGTCCAAGTATGCAAACTAAAAGTAGAAAATTCCCAAAAGCTACGCGAGTCCAGAAGGGCAACAAAGCAGTTTAGGATGACCTGAAATCTTACCTATCCCTTCACCTTGGCAGCACAGTGCTCCGAGTTCGGTGTGCAGCTGGTCAGGAAGGTGGATGCGGGCAGTTGACGTAATTGTCCCTGCATTTGGCTTGTTTTACAGTTCAGGCTCCAGGTCATCAACCAAGGAGCACTCACGGTACCTACATGTAGTTAAATTTGATGATGCTTAATTAAAAACCGATTTGCCTGTCTTTCCACCAACAAAAACTTCAAATCTCTTTTTGCATACATTCGCACCAAAAAGATCTGTTGGTTACACGGTTTCAGTCTGCCCTCTGCTGCAGGCTCAGCAGGCAGCTCTGTGATGCTGCTCATTTTCTGAGAATGCAAACAGTACAGGTTGGCTCTTGTCTTACAACTCAGATATTTTGTGTGTGTATATACACAAATGTATATTCAATTCAGAAAATTTAAGCTAGCAAAAACTAAGAGGTGCCACCAAGTGGGGTTTTGGGGAGATTTAAAAACCTTCAGTAGAAAATAGCAGAGAAACAGGAGCTGGGTAGGCCCACCCTCAGAC
Organism: Trochalopteron elliotii; assembly: GCA_024734555.1. NCBI lineage: Eukaryota > Metazoa > Chordata > Aves > Passeriformes > Leiothrichidae > Trochalopteron > Trochalopteron elliotii. Next base: position 2,697,649 of record JANPWX010000135.1, on the reverse strand, counting down.
AGACAGCACTGCAGTGAATTCCCCAGGTGTAAGGGAGTTGCCATTTACACTTGCATACATTCTTGCTGTTACATGCTGTGTGTGCAGGCAGACCAATGGCAAATCTCAGATGAAATAACCTGTAAATGCTGTACCAGACAAAACACAGGGCACTTATCTACCTCAGGCAGCCTCTGTTGCAGTGGAAGCCTGTGGAAGCCCAGGGGCCTGCCACCAGGGCAGCTTATGCCTCAAACCTGCAGAGGCCAATGCAACCAGGCAGAAACACCCCTCTAGATTGGGGTGACAAAAACTTGCCTCCCACAAACCTTCGCAGCCACATGTCAATATCTCTTAGGTTTCATTGTTTTATTGGTTTAAGTTTATGTCACTCTGTTCATCCTCCGTTCACCATATATGCACCCCTCCTAGAACGTTCTTCCGTCCCCTGAACTCCACTGTCTCTGTTTTGCCTCACTACTCCACCCCTGTTACCCTGTTGGCTCTCCTTGGTTCTTATTTACCTCTCTGCACTACTTTTCCCTATCCTTATTGGACCTCAACCCTCAGATCCACCCCATTTGTCTTGTTTATAACCCTGTGCGTCCTTGGCCCCCCCCTTGTTCATGTCCCTGGATTCTATTTGAGGCTGTTCACGTTGCTGAAGGCTATTCTCATGCCTGGACCCCTTTGCTATTCCCTGCCTTTGTTCCTGAATAAACAGTCTTCGGGTATCCCAACAAGAATGTGTCCCTTAACTGTATCATCAGTGCCATTACAGTGGTGCCCTCACAATCCCACGCTCCCGGGCTAGAGATGCAAAGTCGCTCTTTAGGACCCTGTGACTGCACATGTGCTGTAACAGAAGCCATCATTAGCAAAACCTGGACACTGACACACCATGAGCAAGTCCTCCTCTTGTCTGCTTTGGCACGAGGGTTGTAGGTCCACAGAGGATCCCACTGCTGACATTGAAGCCAGAAGGGTCTCCCACCGTAAGCAGCATGCCTGAGGTGGGGCAGGAGAAGCTGGAGTTCAGCCATGGCAGAGAAAGCCATTTGCCCTCATAATGCTTTTATAAGCCCAGTGCTTTCTGCCCAGATCACACAATGCTGCTTGTCTCCAGTAATTTCAAAGGCATCCTTCCAGAGGGAGCCCAGGCCAGGCTGTGTCATGGGACAAAGATTACTTGAGATCAAAGATTACTTCAGGTCAGTGGACAGAAGCTACTTGATGTCAAAGGTCACTTTCTAAGGCAGATTTCCAGAATGAAACTAGCCCAGCATCTGTCACAGAACAGCAGTTAATTGAGATCAGAGGACAGGAGTTGCTCAAGGAGAAAGGCTACTGGAGTTCATGGGATGCATGAGGCCAAAATACAGAGGTTATGCTGCGTCAAAATTCAGGACAAAGATTACTCAAGGTACAAGGGTCTGTGAGGTCACAGGGCCAAGGTTAATTTATTTTAAACATTACTTAAGGCCAACGGACACATGAGGTCAAAGCTTACCTCCAGTCAAAGGTTAATTGAGGTGACAGGTTCCTCAAGGTCAAGTGTTAATTGAGGACACAAGACAGAGGATCCTCAAGATCAAAGGTTACTTGAAGTCTGAGGACAAATGTTCCTCAATGGCAAATGTTCCTCACAGTCACACAACAGAAGTTACTCTAGGATGAAGGTTACTTCAGGTCACAGGAGAGGTTACCCTAGGTGAAAAGTCACTTGTGGTCAAATCTGGTTTTAGTGTCCACAATGACACCATAGCCAAGTCTCAACACGTTTTTGTCACGTGAATGCTGTCAACTGTCACATGCATGCGTCCCAGGAGCACGGCCTGATACCAGCTGGGTTGCCAGGCCCATATCCATGTGCTTGCTCACCACCTCAGCCTCCCAGGAAAGGGACTGCAGGCAAGCTGGCCACTGGGAATGGCCCTTCCACTGCTCTGCCTTCCCAAAAACACACCACACTTGGCGGGAAAACGTGCTGTTAGGAACAGGTTACCTTCACACCAGCAAACACTCCATCAGCTTATCAGCACTGAGAACAGCACTCCAGCACCCAGGAGTGCTTTAACTTGGAAGTGCAAACACAGACAGGTGCTGCCATGCAGAACTGCTGAATGCATTAGAGGTGAAAGGACTGAAGGGACCAAAGGCAGTAGTTTGTGGTGAAGCCTTGGTGCTGATTTTGCAACAGCAGTTGCCTCTTCCTTTTTATGCTTGATAGTAAACAGGGTTTTTTTACAACTTGGTTAATAAAATTGGTGGCCAGCCTCTCACAAGGATTTAGAAACATTAAAAAAAAAACCACCAGGAAAAAAGAGCGTAATGTAACAACTGAGATACAGTTGTTGGCACCAGGGACTATTATACTCAATTAAGGGAATTAGACGCAAGAATAAAATCGTAACTTCAGATTAGCAGTAACTCTATGCTTGTCAGTAAGTTATTACAGTTCCAAATTTGAGTCCAAATCAGAAAAATCTCGAGTATAAAGTTTTTGACTGTCAGAACACAAAAGCATAAGGGAAAGTACTTGGAGCAGAGCAATTAAAAAAAAAACTTTTTTTTTTTTGTATCTAGCAGTACTTAGCTGTCATGATGAACAAGAACTCACTTTTTTAAAAACAAGGAAGCACAGACCATTTCAAATATACCTTTCAAAAGTCATAGTAAACCTAAAAAATTAGCACATTGAGTAATGTTAGTCAAAAGCAGCAAGAACCCCAAATCCTTCCCCATAAACAATACAAAAAAGCAATTTTGAGCATTGCCCTGCTGTAATAGCTCATCTTTTCAGGCACTGAAACTTTCCAAATAGTTTCTTTTAAAGTATACAGAGTGAACTCTTGAAAATTCAGGCAGTTTCACTCAATAGAGTACAACCAAAACTCAAATCCACAATCGCTCAGCTTAGTCTATTTTAATGTTCTGCCAGGACAAATGCATGCCAGAAAACAGTTTCTGAGATGCACATCAGTTCAGAACTGAACACATTTTAGTAACAAGCAAGCACATGTCTCGGGTAATACAGAGGAAAAACAAAATGTTTTCCAAAGGATTTTCTTGTGATTTTCAGCTACCTGACAATGGGTGAGGTTGTTACAGTATGTCAAGGTTGAAACATTGCCTCAAGGTACTTTGAAATAGCAAAGCACTCCATTCAGTCTAATTCAAACTAAATCTCACAAATCAGCTCTAAAAGCACTCAAAACAATGGGATGATAGTAAAAGAATCACCATTAGCTGGCAGTGTCACATTAGTGGTCAGGAAAGAAGATCCTTTTTCAATATGGACTGAAACCACATTAATAAAAAAAAAAAAAAACTGAGGGAAGGCCTGCTAGCCTTGGAAGAGTTTGGTATTTCACTGATAATCTGCTATTAGCTTGCTTCCTAAAACTTGCTTCTCTCACTAATTGCACTGAAAGCTTTTATGCAAGATGAAATAAATGCTTGACTTTAAAGTCTCAGAAAGGACACGGTTGTAAACTTTTTCCCTCCATACAGCAATTGATACAAACATGGCATTATAAAGCCTGTAAAAAAAAATTAAAAAAGAAACTGACTTCTTGGAGTGCCCAAGGGGATTATTTATCTACTGTTATTGGCTGCCCTTACAACCCCTTTTCTTGCAACCCATGCTTTAATACCCAGGATGCTGGGAGTCTTGTGTAACCCAGCCTGAACATGAGTTCACAAAAACAAACTCGGAATACAAGTTTCTGAAGGCACAGAACCATTAAATCAACCTTAATCATTTCCTCCTCATATAAATAGAGGGAAATACACTCCATCAGCTCTGGAAATAAACACAACTACCACGATCTGAATATGGCTGTTATTACAGAGCAGCTGTGGCAGATACACCTTCACCACAGCACAAATATTCTTGGGACCCAATAACTTGTTTCCATCCTTTCCAAAATAACACTTGTCTGAACCCAAAGGACTCAAGAGAAACACCATGAAATCAGGTTTTCTAACTGATTTTTTTAATAAACTATAGAAGAACAAGGTAACATTTCAACCAAAGTCATGACAACTGCATGCTTAAAAGCAAATACATAACATGTCTCTGGATTTTTCTGTTCTCTTTAGGAAAAAAAGGAGAAAAACTGAACATAATGCATAGATTTCTACACATATTCAAATAATAGACTAAAGCAAGCAGAAACACAACTGGAAAAAATGTTTTGACAGTAATTCCAGATCTATGAAATTTTAAAAAGGAAATTTCAGTTCTAAGAATCTGTATGTTGGAACAAATGACTTTTTTATACAGCATGAAAATAAGTTTTATCAATTGAGGCACTAGAAACAAACTTACACAACAGCTCAAATGCATCTAATGTGTGAACTGAAAAACCTACAGCCCATGGCATACTAAAAATTTAGAATTTAAAAAGTTGCATTAGACTTGCACTTGCTCACATTGACACAGTGAAATTAGTGGAAAACTACTGTTTTTCCAGTTAGAATAAAATCAGGTTCTGATTGCTGTTTCCAAACAGTTATCTTCCTAGCTTTTTCTCATTGTCCTCGCTTGCCTCATGTCTTCTTATCAGGAAAAAAGAAAATGGAGAGGTTTCTGTGCCACCCCATTCAGCAATGTTTATAAAGAAATGCAAAGCACCTGTCTTTGTGCAGCGGTTTCATCTACAGTGCTGTATTCCCTTATTCCATCATGTTCCTCGCATCACTGAGATTCTACAGATTAATAAATTTGTTTAGAATTAGGTACTCAGTAAGTTCTATGAGGGGTACTTATTTTTACCTTTTGATCCACATTTTCTACGGGGGTTAGCGAGTATTAAAGACAAGGAGTCTTCACACAGTAGTCGGGATGATCACACAGCAAGAGGAACTTGAGACAGAAAGAAAGGAGCGCATACAAATACAAATGCTGCTTTCTTTATGAGGAAGAATATTCATGATCCAGTGAGGTTTCCACCCAGATGCTACAATAACTGGCACCTCTAAACACCTACACTAAAATATACCTTGGTATCTTAATCAGGCACTTTAATAGAAAAACAAAGGAGTAACTTTTAGTAACACAGGTACTGTGATATTAATTCTGTAAGGCCAGAACATCTTGTATGAAGCATTAAGAAAATTAACTGTCCCACAGAACCAACTCTTATCAAGGGCTAAATGAAAGGAGAGTCCCTCATTAGATAAGCCTGTTAGAAAAAGAAAAGGCTGAAAATGGTTAGCAAATATTTGGTAGAAGCCATTAACCCCAAACTTAGGTTCTTTGCTATCTTATGTAAAATGCAGTGCAAGGTTATTTATCCCTTGAGATGATGGATCTAAAAGTAAACATTCGATGTGTTTGAATTTACAAGGTTTTCCCCACCCCATCCCCCAAAAAAAGTTTTTCCACTGATAACAAGCTCCCTGAGGGAATACATCAATTTTTTCAAGGGAAAAAAAAAAGCAATCATTTAAAAAACAAATTGCAACTGCAAAGTTCCAGCAATCAATAGTTGCCCTGTTTTGAGTCACAACACATTTCCCACCACCATTTCTTTGGAAAACACAAGTTAGAACAACTACTCATGGGTCCTATAAGAGGACCCTGACCTCCCTTCTTTTACACAGTATCCTGCAGATGACAGTAACCATTCTTTTAAAATGCTAATAAATGTATTTCAGTCCAATACACTTCAAAGTTATAGGAAAACTCTACCTCTTAAGACTTCGTCCACCAACACTTAAAGGGTTAATTATAGATTCTGTAACAAAAATACAGAATCAAAGAAAAGAGGTGGAAATTTACTTGTAAGGCTAAACTCTTGAGAACTTCTTTATGTTATGAAAGTCAAGGGACAAATGAAACAATCTACAAACACACAAAACACATTTTTATGGTAATGAGAATGCCAAGTGTTTAAACCGTTCTTAAGTAATTTATTTCTTTTTACTGATGATTTACAAGGCCTTGATTATTAGACAAAATAGCATATTTTAACTAAACTAAAAAAAAATACAAACCAATCGAGTATAGAAGAAAATGCTATATGGTTCTGTAGAATATATCACACCCAGTGCACACACTGCTTTGTTTTTCTCATCTGAACCTATTTGTTACTTACAGAATTTCTGCTAACAAATCTTTTGGTCTAACCAAATGTAGTGTACCGCTTCAGACCGCTGAATTAGGCTCGAATTCTGGCATTAGTATACGGTCTAAACCACTGCAGTAGATCTTTCAAAGAGTTTAGTGTCATAAAAACTGATCTAGACATTTTGGAGCAGTTAACAAGAGACAGGAGTTATAGCTGCATACAGTTCAGTATGGTACACTAATGGAAGCTAGAAGTTTTAGTACACTTATTGCCAATTTCTCCCAAATTTTAACAAGCAGAGCTTCTTTGCAGAGACATTATTGCTGATAATAAGGCTGTTGAGGAAAAGGGTATCCAGGTTGCTGAGGTGGTGGATATGGTGGCTGTCCAGGAGTTTGATACACAGGTGAGGGTGCATATGGCAGATTATACTGGCCATACATGTATGGATTATATCCCATCGGCATTGGCATCTGGCAATACCTGTGTGGGGGGGAAAAAAAGAGCATACCTCAGTTGAAAAACACTAATGATGGCAATTTGCAAAAACAACTCATTAATAGATACAAACACACGTGCAGTCTCCACAAATGCTTTCCTTTCATTTTGCTTCGAGTGCGGCCGGAAATGTGGTAACTTTCAAGGAGCAAACATAAAAAGTGTGGAACAGAAATGCAGACCGAAGGTGGAGTAAAGGCAACTTGCTGGAACCAGAACTGATCTAAATTGATTCTCAAATGTTTAATAATATTGTGCCTATTTCAACATTTCCTGAACCTGCCACCAAAGGAGAGCACAGCCAGCTTCAATTCCTTGTGATGACACCAGGAAGATGGAAAAAAGCATCAGAAGAAAGCACACTACTCAACTGGAATTTTCTCTGTATTTTTCATTATCTTAGTATCATACTAAAGACTTGAAAAATGAGATATGCCAACAGTTTTGAGATAAACGCTACCAAATGATTTATGCAAGTGTTGGCAATAATCAAAAAACCATGGTTAAGGAAATGCAGCCCTATTTTCCTTCTCCTTTAAAGATGATGAACTGTAAACACTTAAAATGAACCTTCCCGCAAAAGGTACAAGGAAATGATTCCCACAAGAGTTACATGATTAAAACTAACAAAAAACACCCAACCCAAACAAACAAAAAAAACCCTTGTCTCACACAGCAAGCATCTTCAACTTTAACAATAACTAACATCAAAATGTCACACACAAAAAAAGTGCTTTTAAGTAATAGGATGATAAAAATCTGCTTAAGTGCTTCCATAACTTACCCTGGGTAACCAGGATAAGTTGGGTAAGGTGGTCCCTGGGCCTGTGAAGGTGCAGTGCTTGCTGCAGGTGCACTGGCTCCTGGAGTAGGAGCTGGAGCAGCAGCAGGAGCTGCAGCTATTCCAGAGGGTGCTAATGCAGAAGAGGAACTACTTGCTGCTGAAATCACCGGTGGTGGTGGCCGTGCTGGTGGCTGAGGTTTAGTCCCCTAAGAAGAGAAAGTGAATTAAGCTGGAGCTTCTTTATGGAAGTTTTAGAATCAAAGGCTGTGGTTACATGATTACAAGATTTTTATTTTCATTTTAAACAGACATTCTCTATTTCATCTATACAAATAATGCAAAGCATCCAAAAGGCAGTAAGCTTTTAATTTCAAATCTAAAAATTATGAACCTGAATAGTACGTAACACACCTCTCTGCAAAGCCTTAGGATTTTGCCCTCTATTTCACTTCAACACATTTCCAATTACACCAATAAAAGGTGTAAGGAGTGATACACACAAATTACAGATCAGTTTAGAGTTCACAAGTACAGACCCAGGATTTTCAACCCACTAATTCTGTAGCATGTATTTACCACCATGGTTCTCGGGGCTGGAGTGGGAGTGGGCGATGCTGCTGGCTTAGCTCCTGCTGCTGGCGTGGTCTGATACGTAGGCAGTGGAATGGAGGGAGCACTCGGCTCCCTAGCAATACTTTGCTGCAAATCTCTATTAGAAACAAAAGAGCAAACATGTAGCTTAGTTTAAGAATTGTTTGTTATACAAGGCAGCAAGTTCAGCCAAAAAGATGCAGTAGAGTTAGTCTAATATTTAAAGCAGGATCACTGAGCTAGCTCAAATTAAATTTGGAGTCCAAATCACTTCCACAGAAACCATCTTCTAGCCAACTCTCTGATTAACTGTTACATTTATTTTCTAATAATGTCTTTATTTTCTAACTCAGTACTGGGTATAGATCACAACATCAGCCAAAACAGTAAAAGAGCACAGCAAGACTCAGCCAAATGTTCTATCAACACTAACCCTGCAGACTTAACACAGAATGTAAACATAGTAGAGATGTGATATATTCAGACCTCTGCCTTGGTGAGGTAGCCTAACAGCTTCTAAACTACATGAATGTAGGAAACCAAATAAAGGCAGAAGTGGTTGTAACTCAGACTCCATTTACAAGCACAGAGGCCAAGCGAAAAACAACAATTCTACAAAGGATCAAGTTAGGAAAAGTAAAAATTGAGGGTTGAGCAACTCATTTCTAAGACAGCAACTACAAAGAACAGCTGCAGTTCCACCAATCAAGATTTTAGTAACAACAAGTCCTTTCTTATAAAAGGCTATGTGCTTTGCTAAAGAACACTAATTAAATGGCAAATTTCAATTATGCTTTCCTCTTAAGAGAAGAACCTAAAAATCACATCTGAAACATACTATGCTAGGTCTGATCTCATGTACGGAACAATGACAACATCAAACACTTTTCCTCACATGAAGGACAAAATCTGCTTCTCTCCCCAGCATTGTAAGCAACCCATATATCTAAGCAATGATGAAGTATGAGACTAGAGCAGACTACAGAGCAGTAGTAGAATACTGATGTTTTTCCCCCATCACACTGAACACATGGAAGGAAATCATATGAAGAAGCATCTAATTTCTCAAACTAAACTGACAGCAGGAGCAGGGTGCAGGAATCAGAAGTTCCTCAAAGGAAAGAATAAAATAAAATGACTAACAAATACATGCCAAAAAGAATAGAGAGTAAAAGCATGTAATATGAAACAGATTCATGCTGAACTGCACACAGAACTGTAGAGCAGACTTCAAAGTAAATTTTTCCATTTATTTCCCCATCACATTCCTAAGAGAGAAAAGAGTAGGACTAAGATTAAAGTAAAGAAGTGATAGGCTTAGCACACCTATTCTTCCTTTCTCATTTCACCAAGTACCATAATGAACATGACCCCAAAGATAAATTTCTGATAAATATTCTAATGTTTCTGCAATGCTTAAACAAAACATTTCAATCTTACTTGAGCAGTTCATCTCTTTCAGTCTTGCGAGCAAAGATAATGTCACTGCACTTGTTCTGGAATTTCAGCAGGATTTCTGTCAGCTCATTGTAAAACTATGTAAAGAAAAATAAAAACACAATATGCTCAATCAATACTTTCAGACTCCATGCTGGCATACTTCTACATATTGATCCAGCAATAGCTGTTGTACTATTACAGTGCTCAGAACCTGCCATTCCAATAAAGTTTGCTAGTACATTCCATTATGCTTTTCAATACCAAAATTAATCAGCTGTTGTTGCCCATCCTCGTAATATCAGAGAATTTTATGGGGGTTTGTGTATGTATGTGTAAATATAAAAATAGTTTAGGATAACTAAAAAAAATGTATTAAAACCAGAGTGAAACTAGATCACTTCTGGTGATGAACTACTTATTTCTGCAAAGGATAATTGTTTATTTTTAATTTTATTGCTCTCAGTTCCATGCATTTCATTTGTATAGATATCTCACAGGTTGGGTTTTTTCCGTCTAATGAGCTATCAATAAACCAGCAAAAAATACTTAGTACAGAACCCATAAGACGCCTTCTAGAAGCTCAGATCAAAAAAAAAACCTAGCTAAATACAGCTCTCATTATTTCTCATGTATGCAGTAACAACATTTAAAACATCAATTTTATAAGGTGATTAAATACCATGGGAGAACAGATGAAAGAACTTCTCAGATAAAATGGCTCATCTGGGTGCTTCAGCATCATTTATTCAGCTGCAATTAACAGCTTATCCTATTGCTCAGAAAACTTACTTTTCAGTTAGGAACAAAGAAGCATTTCACAGCTCTTGAAACAATCAAAATTCAAGCAACTCACTGTCCTTGCTTCAGTAGTAAAATCCTCAAGAATGCACCTGTCAGCTACCATGTCTCCAAAGTTTATTATGATTTTTGATTCACACCTCACTGTATACATAAAAAAAAGTTCTTTCAATCCCTTAAGCATTATCATACCTTTGTGCCTTCTTTTAAATTGGCTACAAGTTCCACAAAGTTGTCATTTGCTACAGCTAAGTTCTTCAAGACTTCTTCTCTTAAATTAGATTCGTTGTTTGATTGTTTCATCTTTGAAAAATCCTGATACGCATTCTTAAAAGAAGAAAACAAATAAGCAGCACAAATAACACAAGTTAAGTTTCATGTAAGATTCTGTATGTTTTGTTTTATTTTTCCTCTTACTCATTGCTTCTGTTTTCTCCAATACTTGCTTTTCCTCATCTCCCATCCACACTGGACTTCCATACTTGCTACCTGCCAAGCACAGTGACTATTATAATGTATATTTCAGAACTGTTGACTCACTGGCAGTAGGCATCGCCAGTTAATTACCTGCTCCGTTGTGGGCTGCTTTTAATAACTCTCAAGCTCATCCTGCAGGCTCTTTCCAAGGCTATACTAATTAGGCTCTCTCCTGTACTAACTTCCATTGATATTCATAAAATCATACTGAAAGTCAATATCTTTAAGAAGCATTACTTCAAATTTGGTTGACATTGGCAAGCTATGAAAAAGACAGGGAAGAGGAAAACTTACAGAAGGATCACCTATTTACATCTCATTTCTTTCAGGAAAATAAACAAGCAAACTTAAAAAAGACTGTTTCAACTGCCAGAAGCCAACAAAGTTGAACTCCAGCTCAAAGTTGAACTCAAACATTAAAGTAATACCCATCAAGATTCTTTAAGTATGTTGTGCTAAAAAATATCCAAATACAAAATCCTTGCTAAACATGGTGCATTGTGGATATTTAAGAAAAATTTTTTCCCTATTGGAAAGAGTCTCCATTATTACTCAAGCTGCCATTGTCTTCTCTCTGAGCACTAAGACTTCCTCTTTTGCCAGATGGTTCAGACACCTGCCTCTGATAAATCAAGACTGAATTTATAAATAAACTTTGGGAAATGCTATGAAGTTTTATTTCAATGACCTTTGCATATACTGGAAGTCAAGCATATATTGTAAAGAGGAAATAGGAATAAATCAAGTTGTACTTCAGAGACCCAAAATGTCTTCTAGTAGACATTATCCCAGAAAGAATTACCCCTGTTATCCCAGAAAGAATTAAAATGGAGTGAGGGGAAAAAACAAAACGAATCCAGAAACTTTTTAACACACCACTTAAGCTTATTTCAAGGACAAAACCATCTGCAGAACTGTGCCAAGAAAAGGTCCACGAGAATTTACACTGGAGTCACAGGGAGAGTCTGCTAAATATTCCCATTTCTTTCTAGTGAACACAAAGACATCTCTGCATTTTTCAGTGATCGAGGCATAAAGGAGTATCAACTGACATATGACAGAATAAAAAGCAGAACAAACTAGAAAGCGAAGTGAGACTTCTAAAGTACCAGACAGGTAGAAGTATCATTGCTCTTAGTTTAGGAGAAAGGAAAACATGCAAAGTGTTGTACCTGAATGTTTTTGAGAAGTTCTTCCTGCTTTTTTAGGGACTCCTGCACTTTCTGTGTGTAGCTTCCATAAATTCTGTCCAACTCAGTCACAGAGATAGCCTCCTCATTTATAGCACCATCCTGCGCAAGTGCTGTCAGGAATTTGCTTGTCATGTCAAAATTTACAGATTTCATGTCATTTTCCAGCTGTTCTCTCTCCTTCTTAACTTCATCCAGACTGGTCAGCAAAGTTTTTAAAACATTAACAACCTAGACAATATAAATGTCCTAAGTTAGCAGGTTTAGAGGAACTATTGGGGAAGTATAACCTATTAATAACTTGTTTCCATCTTGCACTCCTCACTGATGCTGGCAATATTTCTGCATGAATATTTGTTTATGAATGTGTTTAAGGTGAGAAACCAGAACAAAATGTGACCGAACGAAAGACCTTCAAGCATTTCTCAAGCTGTATTCTCTTCTACAGGTTTGTTTTTGCTAATAAGACTGAATTACTGCAAAATATTTGGGTTTTCTTAAGTTGATCAGATACCTCCCAACAGGATATTCTAAGAGAGTGGCAAAAAGCACCGACTTAAAATCATTATTATGAGGAAAATAATAATACCACTTTAGAGGAGCCATTAACTTCTTGGAAAGCAAATTGGTGTAATTGCCTAATACTTTAAAATACTGAGCCATGTCTTGTTGTCACAAGAACACAAGCACTACATCCCACTTCCCTACATAACAAAAATATTCATTGCTCCTTTTATAATTGGCAACCAGTCTTGCTGCCCATGGTGATTGACTTTGTTCACATTAAATGTCACAAACTATGCTTAAGAAGATTTTAAATATGAAGACAACTTCTTTTCCAAATGATAGTTACCTCATGTATCAATTGAGACAGAAACACGAGCAGCTAAGGATCAGCTTTCTTACCAATTCATGCAAGTTTACTTTGTTAGACAAACAGCACTTCTATTCAAACTAGAAACAGATTTCACTGCTTTACCTCATTTCCCTGCAGTGTTTTTGCTGGGTTGGCAGAAGGAATGGCTGCGTTGAGTTCTGCCTCTGGCTTACACAGAAGTGCAATAGTATCCCGGTGGGTCTGATAGCGCTCCTTCACCTGCCCATCTGCTTGCATAGCTTTATTCAATATATTATGGTAATTGGCTCCCTCTAGGGGCAGGAGGAAAAAGAGAGTTTATGTAATTTCAAAACTTGCTTCATCCAACCTTGCACCTCAGCAGTTTTTGTGCTTTTCAGCAAGTCATCATTCATTTTTTAAAGCCTGCACAATATGTAAGATTTTTGTATAAAATTTAGGCTTCTAAATTACGTATTAAAAAGTGCATAAACTAGGCACCTATATTAATTCTCCAGTGAAGCATACAAAGGTATATGAATGAACACTGGTTTGAACTATTCTGCAGATTTAAACCCCTGTAACTTTGCAAGATCAAGTCAGCGGTATCAGTCCCTTGTTAGCTTAAAAAAACACACATTAGGCACACAGAAAACATGCTATAGTGATGGTCATAAGTAGTTTGACCTAACTGCCAGGGGGGGAAAAAAAAACCACAAAAAACCCACCAAGTTAAAGAGACAACACACTGATGGAAAAAAACAGATCCCTAGGAAGGCAGGCATTTTTCATTTCATTTGCTTTCTGTAACTTCAACATGCACATGTATGAAGCAAAGTGACTCAGAGTCCCCAGGCAGGTGTAAAGGAGACCCCCTTTATTACAAAAGACAGGCCTTTTTAAGCAGTTAGCTGGTTATCAGTTCACAGAGTTTTAAGGCACAAGCCCAAGTCAACCAACCACCATACACCACAATGCGGCAGCCACGAGCACATCTCTCACATCCCTCTACTCCTATTCCAGCTCCCATAGTTCCCTTCTACTTAGCCTAAGTACCAGGCCTGAGCCATGATTTTACAAGTGTAACAAGGCCCTTATTTTATAAGGCTTTACCTATATGCAACATGCACATACACACCAAGGGTGCAAAAGCAGCATCAAATTCCCTGCTGCCACATCCTCTTTCAGCTCCAATTAACAGGGCAGACTGCAATCAGGATACTTTGGCATAACCTGCCTCAAACTGAAATTTGTGAATTTATAGATAATATCAGAGCACTGATAAACTACTTTAATTTACACTATGGACATCTTTAGAACCCAAAGCATGAAACATGGACTTTACCTGCCCTCAGAGGCTTATAGAGTTCATTGGATGGTGTTCTCTGCCAGCGCTCTTTGAATTTTGTTCGCAGGTCATTGTCTGTAGTTTCTTCTTCATCTAATAATCTCAGAGACTGCAAAAGTAAAGTGTTACTTGCATTATGAGCTGTTTTAAACATAAAATAGCTTCAAAATATGCTGCTAATGTAGAAGACAAAAACTGTCTATACAGTCTTTTAAAATATAATTCGACAAATAAAAAACAGGCACAAAAGGAACAAATCACTCATATTTCTTTAGAACGTTTTCCTAATGCTTCCCCCTCTCCACCAACTTTTTTACAAAGAAAATATTTGTAAGGAAACATCCACATGTGACAGCACAGTTTTTGTATGGGCTGAATATTTAAACAGCATATTTTGAAAGCATCATTAAAGTTACAAGCATTTGAATAATTGTGCACTTTTTCTATTGTCACTTAAAGAGAAGCATTCAGTGGAGATGTATTTTAAGAATGTTTTAGTGTAGTGGGTTTTGGGCTTACTTCATCTAGAATTTCTTTGTTCCTTTGCAGTAGTTCAGGCAGATCTTTGATCAGTTGATCAACAGTCTGAATTCCCCCCTGCTCGATCACAGACTTAGACTTGTTCAAAATAGACTGAGGAACAGTATCACCAGACACGTCTTCGATAGCAGCAGGAAGATTGAGGGAAGCCAACACACTGAAAAAGCCAACGTGTTGAATAAACAACTTTTATCCTGAAAATAACACTGCAATCTAAACAAACAATCACAGTCAATTATAATGGAAATGGAGTGTAACGTACGCCTAGGCTGAAATTTCAAACGTACACCTCACTAAAAATAGATTTCAAAGCTCTTAAAAAGCTTAAGAAATCCTAGTCTTTTAGCACTTACAAAACATGGCAAACATTTTAGGTAGTGACTGGTAGACAAAAGAAATGACTGCCTAAAATTAACATTGCTATCTTTCAGCTTGGTACAATTTTTTTATAATTATTTATTTTAAAGAGCTTTTTTTTTTTAATGATCATCGGAATATGAAAATCCTTCTAGATTAATGGTACTGGAACTTCTTCTGAGCAAGCGTTGGACTCCTAAAAAATGAGGAAAGATGGAAGAAAAAGAAGTACTACTTGTTTTTAATAAGCTTTCAGATTTAGCAGAAAAGTGGTTCTAAATCCCCTGTTATGGTTTAAGTTTGCCAGCCTACCATACAGTAATGAAAAAACACTGCTATAATCTGGATATCTGCAGGCTGCAAGGCACCCAGGACTTACAGACCGTGCACAACCGCCCTTGAGAAATTAACAGGAAGCCATATTTACCCATTTGCCAGATTTGTGGCTTCTCTCATCTGGGCTATTGACCTGTTTACCAGATCTGCCTTCCTCTGGTTATAAACACTCACAGATTGCTGGACTTGCAATGGAACCATCTTCTCAAACAGGTCTGCAATTAAAGCAGTATATATTACACAAGCTGCATTATGAAAGTAAAAGCACAAACATCTTCACAGCTATTTTTTGTACAGATCATACCTCAGAGACTGAGCTAAACAGTTTAAGATACTCTCCTCCTACTCCCCAAGAAGCCTTAGAAACAAAAATCTATTTTTAAAGGCCTTTAGATTTCAGTTTTTAAGCCTGAACTGAGTTCAAAATAATTTAAAAACAATATATTTACACCAATTGTAGGGTTACAAATCAGATTTGCCTTAAGACTTCACGTCTAAGTTTGTTTCATTAAAGGAAAAATATGAGAAAGGTAAGAGAGAATTTTTTCACAGCTCATCTGTAGAGTCAACAAACTGAAATTTTTCAACTTTATGGGAGACCAGCAACAAAGTTAGTTAATATTGTATAACTTGGTACTTTCCCCTACAGAACTTTTCCTTCTGAAATTAAAAAGATTAGTTTAATATAGAAAATACAACTGCTGAGAAAACTTTAGAAATATCTTTAAGAGAATTGTATATTTCAGGTAAGAAGTTTCAACCTGTGCTTTATTACACTTATCATCAAGAACAACAACAACAAACTGCAGAAGAAAAACAGCAGTTTCAAAAACGCAGCTGTACCCCTAACAGAATGCAAAAAGTAAAACGTTTATTTTTGCACAGTACAAATGAACTTTGTTGACCATGTGTTTCACAAGGTAACAATTACCCCGTGCACTCCACACACTTAGCTTACCAGTGAATTTCTGACTGAGTGGAACAACAACTGGAGTAGACTTCACAAGACTGGCTTTTCCAATGGACTCCAAATCTTTCAGGTCAGGAACCCGGTCATGGTAAATGAAGTCGTTGTCTTTTTTGGCAGCTGCAAGCGCACGGTTGATTTTGTCCACCAGATCTTTAACATTTATATATTCATCATAGCGAGATGCCACTGTTTTCACCAAATCTGCTGCATGCTAAAAAAAAATTAAAGTACAGGTAAGATAATACATTTTCTTTCTCGCTTTCATATATTCTTAAGAAAACAGATGAGCATACAAAAAGAAGTTTCAAGCTCCATCCTGCACAAAGTTGATAAATGCATAAAGGTAACTTTCATGATGTCAACACTATCGTCTTATATAAGTCTGTCGAATTTCCTGCACATCAGTAGATACACAGTGCAGATGGATCTTCACAATCAATTGAAGCAGCATTTCACATATTTATTTTCCAAAAGATCCAGACTCTTGAAGGAAATAGATCATTTTAGTCATTTTTTTTCTCTACTGTACTTAAAATATGAGCTGTCGTTATTCATTACAATATTTCTGAGTCCCTCTAAAAACCAGATATAGGGGGGGAAAAACTATAAAGACTAAAAAGAGAACTGTTGTACAAGTTTTAAAAATTACTGTTTTAAAGCAGCATACCAGCAAAAGAACTAGGTATAGATCAGGTAGAATTTTAATCTTTGGGGGATTTTTAATAATATTACATAGGAAAATTTATCAATAAATCTGTCATATTAGCTGTACTGAGAAATGAAGCCTATGCAATCATGAAGATAGAATTCAATATGTCAAGCAGTAAAAAATTGCCACCAAATCACTAAAACAGGTCTTTACAAAAGCTAGTGAGGTCCCTTTCATCTTTGCAGCTGATAATAATTCAATTCATGTGATAAACATGGTCAACAATTTCTGAATATATTTCTTCTTAGTTATTTGGATTTCAGATCTCCAACCCAGCTTTTCAGGATTAGAAGTTTTTCCATATCTTCCAGAGAAGAAAGTTACTCACCTGTAACCTCCCAATTTCTTCACCAAATTTCTTCTGTTGTTTTGCCAGGATAGACTGATGATATTCTGCATTGGCCTGCATAATGCAGTGCTTTGCAGCCAGAACAGGAAACACCTCCTGGAAATAAAAATACTGACCAGGGGAAAGTCCAACCACATTAACCACCACATTCAACAGGGGATGCAGGAAGAAAAAGGAAGAAGAAAAGGAAATTAGAATCACCCAATTAATGGTTTAGATAGGTTAAGACATTAGAAGTAAATGTCAGAGATCATGTGGCTTTGCATGGATTGAATTTTTTTAAATCTGCTGTTGCAAAATTCTTGGTGTCCATTATTTTAGATGAACTACGATTTAAATTCAAGCCATGAAGTCACAACATTTACTTCAAAGATAAGAAATGCATGCATGTAGTAGAAAGGACAGTTGCAAGAACACACCCAAATACCCCCAGACAAAGCCAAGACAGTGTTCTTAAGAAATGGAGGTGGGTGGAAAGATAGGTCTTCTAGGGTTTTTTTGGTTTGATTGTTTTTTGAATTAAACAAAGTAATTACACTTTAAACAGCAGCAGGCCTACCAAGAAAGCAACTACAATTATGAAAGGAAAGAACAAACAAAGAAGACCAGTAGCTATTGACATGGAAAGCAACTTTCAAGTCATTTTTAGACTTCATATAAATGCACTTATCTTTGCAGGAGTACCAACCAAGACATGAAGAAAACATTACGCTGCAGTGCACAGTACAGACATGGTCTTAGATCAAGGATTTGGCCTTACTGTTTTATTTCTTAAATCAAGGAGAACTGGAAAACCAGAGTGATGTTTTAAAGACCTCAGTATACAAAGACCTGCTTCTTCACATTTGTGCAAAGTTGCTGCTCCCCCAGAGATGGAAAAATAACATAAAAAAAAAAGTAAATTTAGAAGACAAAGCTGTCTGGAAGGCCTTGCAACTGGAGTTCAACGCATCCAATCAACCTTGATGTCGCACTCCTAAACATGTAACTGTTCTCAGAGCTGGTGTTAACCAGCAAACCTTATATTCTTTCAAATAATCATTCAAACTTTGCAACTGGAACAAGGAGCAGATCTACAGCTTAGAAAGGTACACAACAACAAAAGATAAAGCAATGGCCTTATATTTCACTGCCTGTCAAAAACCGCCATGAACAACATGTGAGAAACATTCAAGGAACACAAGAAAGATCTTTCTACCTCTTCCAAAACCAACAGCATTCAAATGAACAGTCAGGATTAAACTGGGATATTTTACAAATATCAAGATTGCTTTGGGGTAGTGCAAGAGAAGGCAGGCAGAAGGACAGAAGACACACACTGACTTCCAGTTCGTGTTTTCTGCAAACAGGTGAATGAACAGTACCTCTGTATTCATGCTGTACTCAACATGAGTGCAAATTTCACATGGAAACACTGAGACTAAGAAGCCAATTAAGGCCAAATAGAAAGTGTTAGCTTGAAAACAGATTTAGTAAGGCATTAAGTTCTAAGAATGGATCCCTAAATAACACCATAACCATTTCAAGTTGGCTTTAATGAAATGCATTACAAATAAATGCACTTCATGTAATGATCTTACTTATTAAAAAAAACCCCCACACTCTTTTGCCCTCTCAACTCTTCACTGCTTTTCATATTACAGGTACATTTCCCTTAAAATCAGCTACATATCAGCTTGAGAATATGTATTTTAAGTCTTTCATTAAGTACATCGTAAACAATAACAGTTATTCACAATAACAACATATTTCACATTATTTCCATGAGTTACTAACCTTGGGCAAAGTATCTTTATATTGACACTGTTTGTAAGCATCTCCATAGTAATCTGCAGCTTGATTTGCTAGTTTGGCTATGATACCATCCTTCATTTTATCTGTGGGGAGGAGAAAAAAAAAGAACAATTAAGATCATCATCAGTTTTTACAACTGATTTATTTCATCTTCAAACAGCAATAACCGCATTTTAAGTGTAAAGCTTTACATTATAGCTCAAAGGTGGGATCCCATTCTTCCCTCTTGAAATCCAGCAGCAGTTTCCTGAATTTCTACTTCGATCATGACACCAAAGGTCCAGTCAGTTGTACAAGAAAGCTTTTGGCAGTTGCAAGCATTTATGCAGGATTAAGAGTGATGCTTTACCGCGAACCAATGGCAAGCTGCCAATAAAAGCCACAACAATCCCACTTATAACTCTGGCAGCTTGTTCCCAGCCCTTCCTTGTGCCAGCACAAGCACTTGTGCAGCCATAGTCATCGAACTTAGCTGAACTCTAGTTAGCAAAATAGGTTTTATTTTCAGCAGGATCTGCTCCTAATCCAGTTCCATGTTAGGACTCTGAAAAACTGCAACAGAGGAGAAGGGACTGGTCCTTTCCATTGCAGCCCACACCACTGTTCACTTACAGCAAATATAGAAACACCATTCCTAGACATAAATAACCACAGCTCCTCAAATCATATCCACTACTTCCTATCAGTGTGTGTGCCTATCTGCAGTGGCATCCCCTGCCTCACACCCTCATCCTGTTCCTGAAGCCAGAACTGCTAGAATAGCAACATTCTGCAACTCTCTCTCTCTTTATAAAGGAGACAGCACTATTGGTAGTGCAGGCTGGAGGTTATCTCCTTTTGTAAAGGAGATAAAGATAACCTGTGGCCTACACTAGCAATTCAGCCTTCCAAGAGTAGGCAGGCAATCAATTCAAACACTGTCTGTCCACTCTAAGAGCTGCTCTCAGAAACAAGGACCTGCTGACTCCGGCCACCCTCAGGTATTGACATACTGATAAGCATGACCATGGACTATGGGGAGATTAGGAATTCTGCAGAGTATACATATCTGCCAAAATTCAACCAAAAGAATTCCCAAGTGCTCTGCTCATACCAGCATATTCACACATCTATCTACAACATTTCAGACATGAGCTGTGATATAATATATTTAGTTTCTATGGGGTAAACATGTTTAAGGTATGCCAGAAGGATCTTTTCACTGCGGAACAGGATTTAGAGGACAAACTGGGAGAAAGTAGCTTATGAGATGTATCACCTTTCTTCTTTGCTAAAATGTTCCTATCTGGTGCAGTACATATTTAATAAAACCAAACCACACAAAAAACTTAAATAACTTTTCTTTCTAGCTCCACCAAGTGTGCAGTAGTTGCATCTTCCTTCCTATAGCTGGACCATTAAGAAAGTAAAAAATACTGGCATATTAACTACATTTCCATTAACAACAAAAATGTTAGAGGAGACTTATTTATCCATGCAGACAACTCAGAACACATCTTTTACCATCAGAAGCTTTAGTTTTTTCTCAGGTATCTTTAAAATATTGCAGCTACAACGTAAGCCAACATTCTTTGATTCTGAACTGCAAACATGTTTAAGACATTTAAAACATTAGAAAAGTCTCTGAAATTAAAATAACTGGCCTGTAGTTATGTAATGAAGTTAGGTCTGACTGAACAATTTGGCTTCTGCTCTCTTTCAACTTATAGATAAACTCAGTTCTATCAGAAATACCATTGTAGCTGGTAAGCTGATAAATGGGCTATCTCACATGAGATAAAACCCCAGAAAATTCCAAGTTAAATAGTCAACACAGCAAGAAGCTTAATTTCTGTTTTGAGATCTAACTTTGAAAAATTTATGCTTGAAAAATAGGTTTTTGAAGTTCATCATGTTGTCAAACATGATTCTTCACAAAAATATCTTTCGCCCCAGAGAAAAGAACCTAAATCCAGCAAAATCTACAGCCTTCATAATCAGATAACTATTAACCTTACTGTCCTTCAGACACTGTGAGGCTTGTGGTCTTTGGAGTAATCACAAAAATCTTCAGTTCACTGGGCACATTTGGGGTTTGGATTAGCCTTGCGTCCCAGAGTGACTTTATGATGCTTGTATCCCCAATAGTCTGTGCTGTTTATGTTGGATGTTGTGTTCTGTGCCTTTAAGACTGGTTCTGAGAGCGAGGGAGGAGAAAGAAGCAGCAGAGTTTGTTTTGAAAAACAGCGTTCACTCCTACACATTCTCCTCCTGGACTGTGTTCCTCTGAGGCACAGACAGCAGCTGGACCTCTTTGCTTTTAGTTAGTTTTAGCAAGCTGAGGCAGAGAAGCTCCCTGGACTGTTTTTTTTTTTCTTTTTCTTGGGACTGTTTAAACCTGTCCTGGACTGAAAAACCCAGAAGAGCATCGGGAACTTATACCTGCAGCCCACTGGGGCCCGGAGCTCGGCATTCTCTGGTGCCGGAGGGACTGGGACTGATAAGAGACTGAGAGACCTGAGCTACACCCATGAGAGAACTTTCTCAATTTGTGATCTCACTTCAGAACAGGAGGCTTTATTGTTTCATATTATGCATTTTTTGTGCTTGTGGAAACTTTGTTATATAAACAGTTTTTTTCACTTTTCTCTGAGGAGATTTTCTCCCAGACTGGTTGGGGGAGGGGCCATTTGGGTTTGCTTCCCAGAGGGACCCTATTCAGAGGTTTCCTCCCAAATTTGCCCTAAACCAGGACACCTTGTTTTGTCTTTTTTGTGTTTTGAAAAGAAGAAATTGAGACAGTGACAATATATTTGTCATGCAAAACGAGGGAAGCGACTGCTCCACTCCTGAAGGAATCTTTTCAGGCATTTGTTGTATGAATATATTTCAAAGCAATATCCTAACAGCCAGAGACTAAAATACTAATACGAGCATGATAAAGAACAAACATAATTTATCAGCTGGCTGAAGGACAAGAGTTTCTTATTGAGATTCCCCTGAAGGCAGAAAAGGTACAAGAATTTTCAGGGACTGCTCGGTGAAGACAAGAAGCAGCACAGTTAAGATAACCCAGGTCTTCCTCCAAAGTATTCTAAATTATGTCAGGAGAGAGAGCCATTTGTGGGCAATCACACTGGACCTCTATGTCCTTAGTTCTACTTTTAAGTATTTGTAACTTCTAGATGAACAACCTTTTCTGAACAAAGAGAAAAGAGCAGAAGAGTAAGACTTTGTATCAAAGATAGCATCATTCCACTGAAAATTTCTTTAAGAGTAAGTTCTCTAGTAGCTGTATTAAGATAGCTAGATTTTGAATGTGTATTTCACAATCAACCCTTAACATCTAGAGAAATGATTTTTTTGTTCTACCTGCAGAATTTCCCTTTCCAAGATCAACTGGGCATTCTAAAGAATTTGGTCAAAGAGTTCTTCTGTTAAAAGCGGGAGCAATCAAACAGAATTTGTTTCCCTTCAACTCTTAGAAAAGTCTCCTTTGTTTCTCGTACAGTCATTTCTTTCTCAATTCTTGTGAAATCACTCCCTAGACAAAGGAGGAGGGGAGTACTTGCAAAACCCCTTAAGCACCATTTTTAGTACTCTCAGTTCTTTCAGAGAATGTCTTTTGTTTTCAAGGGGGGGGAAGGGAAAAAAATATAATCCAGTAATATAATTTGTAAAGATGAAGACTAATGGTTTTGGACATAAAAAAGCAGGTAGGAGAACTGCACTGTCAGGTGAACCTTAGAGAAATTCTTAAGGGACATCTGTATTTTGTGTTTAATGACCCGCAAGGAGCATAGGGAGAATCAGAAAAGGCAAGCATAAAAACTTCTGAAACACCCTTGACAGGCTCTTATTAACTTAAAACACTTCTAAGTTTTAGGGGAAGTTGTAACATGCACTTAAATATACAAGCCAAAAACTAAAATATACCTCTTGTTGCTTTCAAAAAAAAGACTTCTTGGGCTTGAGCCAGCATAATAAGACTGAGAGTCCCAACTGTATCTGGAGAGATGTCCACTGTAGGTTCTCGATTCAAGGCTGACAAAACTGTGTCTTTAATGTGTTGAAAAGCACCACTAGCAAACTAAGTAAAACAAAATAATATATTATCATACAATCTCTTCATATACAGTTTCTCACTAACAAATATAATACATACAAAAATACAAAGAAAAAGTTTCTTTGGTATATGGTCTCCCATTTATTGTTTAGCCACTCAAAACAACTCTTTGTGACCTCTTGTTCTTGTAGCCACTTAAAATGAAACACTTACCATGACAGACTATAAATAATGGTATTTTGGTTACATCTAACAGCCTAAGATTTTAACATATTCCAGAAAAGTAGGAGTTTATTATTGTAATAGTTGTGAAAACTAAAATTCATACTAGCTAAAATCATTAAATCTTAAGCTGAAGGTTTAGTTACCAACTTGCTTGAGAGAAGGAGTATGGGGAACTCTACAGAATTCTATCTTCTAAATCTGATAAACAAATATGAGACAAGACCAGGTACACAGCCAATCCATCCTTGCAACTAAGAGCAGGAAAATATGTACATATATATTTTTATATTATGTGTATACAGTTTTAAAATTGAGAGATACTTTGATGTTTTAAGAATATGAATTCTGAATTCATAAGCAGAAGCAGGGAGCCTCTGTACCTGATAGTGCTTAGCTGCAGCTTTTAGTCCTTCATCATTATCCAGATTCTGTTCTGCTGCAATCTGGCTTGCCAATGCTCCACAGTTGAACAAAACACAGGTCTTCTCATATCCCAAACTTGCCAGAGCTGCAGGCAAGACAGACAGTTAGCCAGACTGTTAAGAAAATAAACTTCAGTTCTCTAGCATCCCACAGATGAGGCCAACGCTACTGTTATCAGTAAAGGTATCAACGGTTTCAAGTAAAAACAAGCCAACCCTCAATCTTAACTTTTCAAGTTGAAGTCATCTTCATTCTGAAGGCTTTACAAAACCTAAGTTATTACTACCACAAAATGTTTCCATGTGAGCAACTACAGAAAGTGACACAAAGCATAAAAGCAGTAGCATGAAAAGGTATATAAAATAATTTCAAAGTCTTTCTAATTAGAGTGCAGTTTCTTGGCTCTTGAAGCATTACCAGGTGGTCATCTGAAATATGAACTTGCACACAATAATCACTTTGCAATAACTGACCAATTACAAAGACTTTTACATGTTCTGTTTTCTATCTATTGAAATGCAGGGAATTTTTCACTTTTGAAGTTGTTTCAGTGTCCTGGGTTGACAGTGCCTCCTATCCCAATCGTGCAGCTTTATCTCTATGTACTGCACTGTTATGTCTGACAGTTGCCACCCCCCCCCCGGTGGGGTGTTTTGCCGCAGTGGGGCTACTTGTGCTTTTGCTTTTGCTGCTAGCTCGGCTTAGGCTGCAGGCTTTGCTTTGCTGCTGCCTTTACTTTGCTGCTGGTTTTGTTTTTTGCTTTTGTTTTTTTTCCTTTGCTGGTTTTCGCTGCTTTCGTTTTTGTTTTTTTTCTTTTCCTCTCTCCCTTTTCCCCCCCTCCCCCCCGAAGATCACTGGACCGGCTCCGGACCTGACCTGGGAATATCTGGGGGTCCTCGACGCCTGAAAACAGAAGCTCTGCGCCCTCCCCTCACAGCAACTGCTTGAGTATTTTTCTTTTCCCTTGTGTTGGGGAGTGTCTTTGTTTATTTGTCAATAAATAGGTTTTTTCCACTTCTCCTCCAAGGAATTCCTTCTCAAACCCAGAGCTGGGGGGAAAAAGGGGTGGTGGAGGTTTGTTTTCTGGGGGGCTCCTTCTGGAGACCTTCCCCTAATTGGTCCTAAACCAGGACATTCAGGCTGAAAATGCTGAAAAATATCTTCTTTATACATGTACTGAAACAGTTAAGGATTTACTTAATTAAAACTTGATCTCACTAGACAGCAGTGTAGACTGTGCAGAAGTGACTCCTGCAGTACTTCACAGGCCCAGAGGATGGAGCCTACACTTCTAGAACTAGGAATACCTGAACAGGAGCCATTTTGAAAATTAATTGCTTCCAAAAGGTTAGCTGCCCAAACTAGTGCTAAGAAAACCAAATACTGTAGATATTAGTCTCCTACCAGTGTCAAAAAGTGTCTAGACAGCCCACTTGGAGAATACAGAAGTGACAAATAGTGACTTCAATTTCACAAACCCAGGTACAGTCATCCTTAAAAAGTGAAAGTACTAAAGATGTACATTTGTTTCATTTCACTGACATCCAGCCTCCTTAAACAGCTACATACTTATCTAACAGCTCTGTGAAGCTTCTATGTTAGTGCTCACTAACCTGCACTAGGTTTTCAACACGCAAGCCTAAATCCGACATGCCATTTTTCCTATTTGTTTCCAAATGAGTTACACTGCCACAGTCACTATTTTACCTACATAATCTCCCTTCTATAAGTTTATTTTCCATAATTTTTCTAAGAATAAGGTCTTGAACTCAGACAAAAGTTGCTTAGACTTTGAAAAGACTAAAACACAAGTCAGGAAAGAAAATATGGCTTGAAAGTTTCTGAAGTGCAGAATTACTTTATACTCTGGACTGGACCTCAAGTGTCATTTACTATAGCAATACAGATTATCCACAGGCTCATCTGTTTATGGCACTACTTACTAACTTAGTCAATATATTTTGGATTATGTGCCATGCTGTGAACTCAGTGACTTTTCAAGCAGTCACAGCATCTGTCAGCCACCACTGGGATACAGACTTGGGATCCAGGGGAAGGTGGGGAGCAAACAGTACAGCACCACAGCAAGAGCCAGAACTACCAAGTCACATCCCTGCATTTTGTTGCCACAGAAGTCTCAGGAGTTTTATGCTGAATTTCTTTCAGGAAACTCCTCTTAGAAGTCAAGAGAAATTTTGCTTCCTTGATTACTGATAGCTTTGCTTTACACTGAGAAACCTCACCATCAATTCTCATCTCCTTTAGTTAATTTCTTTCCACAGAGATCTGCTTTAAGGTTTCAAAATGACCCTTATCCCATTGCTTGTTAACTGAGCATTACTCACATCTCAGTTAAAAACTTCTTTCATATTTGACACAGACTGCTGCATAAATCTCTGGCCATCTACCTGACAGATTATTTAGACTAGTATATAATTAACCTGCAGACAAGCAAGCTTCCTCAAGCTGCAGTAACATCACATTTATTCAAATTCTTACGGTAATCATCATTGTTATGGTTACTGTTTTTTTTTTTCTCACAATTATTACAGACCTCTAGTGATTCACAGACTATGTTTACATTACAACTAAATATTCTGAACTTTACAGTGAAACAGATTCAATCCTCATTAAATGTTAGGCCCAAAAGAAAAAGAACAAACCAAACTCTGAGGAAAAAAACCCAAAGCATCTTCAGGAAGGTTTCCAATTATCCAGGATTTCTTAGAACAGTTGGAAGAGAAAGCCAAGGATCACCTGAGCATGCATAGGTATGTGGTGTATTGTTACAGACACAGTTCACATGAGCACAGTACACATATTAGCATATGTATTCAGAACACAGAAAACTGCAAAGACTTCCAGTAGTTGCTAATGAAAAGCTGTATTTAAAATAGGTAAAAACTTTAATAAAAATGAAACTAGAGTAAAGTTCAAGCATTTCTTTCAGACTTTGTCTGAAACTTCAAAATTGCAATGGCCATCTTGCAATGCTGATCATGGTGAACACTTAGGTATAAATAGAAATACTAAAGAATGATGACACACGACTGAACTGCTCTTCACTTATTCAAAAGGATTTCGTCTTACTTCTGTATTGGCAAGTGTCCCAAATCCATTTCACGACCCTGAGTCTGCAATGCAGAATTGTCTCTCTATGACTAAAACAAATCAGGCTCAAACTCATTATGTTTATGGGAAAAAAATACCATTTTTTTCCTTCCAAGTGTTCAAATTTGTAAGAAAATATTTCAAAAAGAAGGGATAGAAGAGTAATTTTGGAGCACAGGTAAATAATTCTAATCTCTTGAACAAAATGTGGTATCGAGACTAGGTTAGTGAAGCCAGCTACCATCACTCCCCTTCTGGAGCAGATTCACTCACTCATAAGCACACTTCATAATGATCTTACTCATTTAGAACATGAAGAGCTGCATTACCCAAAATCTACTGAATCTTAATGTTAACATGAACAATTTTGATCAGTATCAATTGAAGCTGCTCCCAGAAAACATCTGAGAAGCAGACAGTACAACTATGATCAGACTGCATATCTATTTGTGCCTCTGGAAATCTAATCTAAAATCACAATTTTGTAGAAATTCTTTGCATGGTGCTTATTTGTTCACTATCAATGTTGAAGTGATTCATTTATTACCAATATGGTTGAATTCATCTGAAAGCTATGTTGAGAATGGTAAGACTATTAATTGTAATACATAAAAATATTCTCAAAGTATAATATCATTAATACTTGGTTTTTTTGGTACATTCACATACCCAATTTGGCAGATCCTCCGAAAAGTGATCCTTTATCAAAAGCATCTTTCCACGTAAATGTTACACAGACCTGGAAGTTGTGAAAAAGAAAGATCTTTACCTCTAAAATCAAATATAATCTTAAAATACCCCAAATTCACATATTTAGCCCTTATATTCTAATTGCATAAAACATTTCATTCACTTCATTACAAACATTCTGGAAGTTTCAGGAAATCATCAAGAAGCATTCAAAACAAAATTATGCTACACTTTTTCCTTCCTGTTAGTTTGCTCAAAACATTTCAAAGTAGACAAGACAGAAAATCTCAGAATTATTTTTCAGCTCTGTTCATATTCTGAGCAACAGATACATTTGTTTCCAAACAAGATACTCCTCTCCCAGTAAGACTGATGGGTTGGTAAAAATCACAGTTTAAGGAAACTACCCAACCAGGCAGTTTCCAGTGTGCCAAATTACCCATGTACTGGGATCTGTTGTGCAATACCAAAATCCACTCATTATTACGAGTGAATTCAATAGCAGCATTATCAGGAAATGCCCTCAGGAAAGAGAATGCAGGTAGAAACAGTGTATTTTATTTACACTTCCAGCATATACCTCAAAGGCAATGCAAATACTTCACAGAATCTGCTTTCAAGTTCCACAATTCAATTCCTTATTCACCTGACCAAGTAATTGTTGGCAACTGGTATCAAACCAGAGAAGATGGCAAACTTCCTCAGTTAAAGCGCTTGGGGAGAATTACTTCAGAAAAAGTAACAGTACTGCTTGACAGTGTATTCTCCTCTAGCAGCAGTGCTGGTGCAGGATGTTCTGGTCCCCAGCTGCATTGCTGCTTCCACTGACTACTTCTCCCCTTAGGTGGAACAGTTTACAGACATGCAGATCTGGCTGTCTGAGTTTTCCAGTTTTCCTTGTCTCAGGCTTTGTAGATTACCATAGCAAAGGATTTGCTCACTGAAAACCAATGTGCAGTTCTTGGCTGCAGGAAAATGCAGCTACATGCAAAACTCACGTACAAGTTAGAAACAGATTAAAATTACTTAAAACCTGTAAGACTGAAAGAAATTTTTCCTTTTCATCATAATATTACCATTTAAGTAAGATTTGGTGATTTCATAAAGAAATACAAATCCTGTCACATTTTTAAACACATTGAAAGAAAACCCACACCTTTTTCCAACAAAATACAGGAGCCTACAGCCTCCTGTTCCAGTCTCCACCTGAAGAGGCCTTCAATAGGCAGAAATTAAACTGAATTTCTCTCTAGAGATATATTTCTAAAGAAAAATGGTAGGGAAAAAAACCCCAAACCCTAATGAAGACTATGCCTATACAAAAAACTATGTCATGCAGAGGCAGAAATAAAGTGATAAGCTCTTAAATGGATTATTCTGTTAACTGTGGGGAAGGAAATACCTGTTCTGCTTCAAGGAACAAAGACCATATTCCATCCATTTCTATAGGTTTTCCCATAGAAATTACAAATCTAATATCCTTTAGAACATAGTATGAAATAGATTTCTTGGAAAGCAGAGTTGAAGAGGAATCAGCAAAGCCCAACTCTTGGTGCCCCAGACCACAGTGATCACTAGCCAAAGCCAAAATGTTTCTCAATCTGTAAAACAAAGGCAACTATGGCCACTAAAGGTGAAGTTTCAGCATAGACAGTTTGTGAGCACCAACTAGAAAATAAACAGAGATTAGGAAAATAAGACTCAGAGAGATCAGATGTCTTGTTCAATAAAAGTACTCGTTAGAGGATTAGGTACAGGCTTGGAAGTCACACATCATAGGTGCCATGATTCAGTAACTGGTTTGGGAGTCTTCTTACCTGATTTTCAGAGAATGGAAACTTTGGTTCAATTGAACACAGCTGATCATAGTATCTACAAAAAAGAAAAGAAAAGGAACACAGCTATTAGATAAATTAAATCAATAGTTTGGGTTTATTAAACTGGCATATAAGGCAGGGAGAAGGGCACAGAAATCCCACATACAAGTAAGTAAAGAGGCTCATTTGTAGCAATGGAGGATTTGCAGGATGGACAATTTCTGTCTAAAGGGATTTTTTCAGCAGAGGAACAAGTTCAGCAGGAGGTGGTTTTTCACAGATAACATGGGAACCCTGTCTCAGTCAGAAGGAAAACAGTATCACAGACAAAGCTGATCCAGGTATCATTACCTGATGGATGGTGGATTAGAAAAGACTACCATGCAAAGAAATCCCTGTGTACATACAGGCAGACAATGAGTACATTAAGTCACGCTGCAAAAGTAAATTAAGTACAGCATTTAACATAATATTAACGTGCTACACTCTACTCTACTGATCTGAACATTATAACCCAATTTCAATGTCTTTGAAATGGATGTCATTTCCTTTACACAGTACCAACTCAAGAGACTAATCGTTGATAAAATTCTTTAGTTGTAAACTTAATTTCCATTGGAATATATTCTAGTAGTCAGTGAATTAAACCCACAATTTCTCTGTGCCAATATTTTGTCTAGTCACAGAGGAAGATGTTTAGGAAAGGACGCCAGAAATATACTGAGTATAGCACAGTCCCTCACACAATCTATCCAGGCAACAGTAAGGAATTCAATGTTTTCCTGAGTGGTGCCCTATACCTGCACCATTCGTTAAACATGACAGGCTGGATGCAGAACACGAAACCTTTAAACTGCTAACAACACATAACACATGAAGCCTGTTTCCTTATACTCTTCCTGTAGAACTGGCTCAACATTATATTGGTCAAATTGTTTTATAAAGAATTTATATTCCCAATACACAAAACACCTTGCAGTAATGGCTTTCACAGTCTGTGAAACGGGACTCACATTGTTCCCTGTTCCTTACACTATTAAATACTGATCACAGCAGATACAGGCATGAGATGCATGTACAAGACCTGTGCTGTACAGACAGTAAATGTTTGTTTAAAAAGTCAAGAATTTTCAAAACTCATATACAATAAAAATAGTGTTCATGTATTCTTCAGTTAATTGTATCTTCCAATGTAGATCAGACTACCAGGTTTCTGACTTCAGCTGAGCCACTGCAATTTAAGACACAATATACTAAGCCATATCAAAAACTACAATAATCTGCAACAGCAACAGGATTTCCATTAATAACTGAATTGAAATAAATTGCTTGTAAGGATAAAAAAAACCTCTGCAAATATCTACTGTGATAGCAATTTAATCAAGATTAAACAACTTACCAACTTTGTGAAAAGTATGGTTAAAAATAATAACTAGTCCTGTACATCACCGCAACCTATGTATTTAAATTGCCTTCATCTGGTCTCAACACACTTGTGCTCACACAGTATCACAAAGAAAAGGAGACTTTGCATGCTGTCTCCTCTTGACTCAATTGAATTTCTTAACCAAAAGCCACCACTAAAGCCAAGCTGTCTTCCCACATTCCACGATTACACTGTCCTCATCTGCCATGAGGATGGAGTAAAGGAGCAAAGCTTGTCAAATGTCCTTGCGAAGCTGGGTGTGCCCAAGCCTTGGCTCCCTGCACACAGACTATTCTTTGTGTCAACATAACCACAGACAAAATAAGCCAGAGAGGTGTATACTCCTCCTAAATAGGGATTTTTGTTTAGTTAGTTTTAAATAAGTTCAGAATTTATGTTACTGCTTTCTTTACTATTTTAAGCATGTGATGCTATTTCTTCTTACTAGAGAACTTGAAATTCTACTCAAGATTTAAGAGCTCTTTAAAAATCTGCAGACAAAAAAATGTCCCAGAACACAGCCATGTAAAGTTTTTTAGCTTTGTAAATATAAATTTTATAAATATAACAGTATGCATAAAACTAAACATATAAAAATGATAAATGAAGATGTTAACCATAGAATAGCACTAAACTATCAGTACAAAACCAGAAAGTAACTATAGAAGGAAAAGCCACAAAAGATGCACAAGTCAGTTACACACAAAAGATGACAGTAAATAAAAAGGTGTAACTTAAAACTCAATTTACAGTCATTTGAACTATTAAGATACAGAGAACACAGAGCACAACACAGAGGAGTGTTGTGTTTGGCTGTGCCAGTGAGGAACTACAACTGCAGCAGTGAAAGGGGGAGCACATTCAGCAACACAGTCCTAGTGCTCAAA
The DNA here is from genome assembly GCA_024734555.1 of Trochalopteron elliotii. Classification (NCBI taxonomy): domain Eukaryota; kingdom Metazoa; phylum Chordata; class Aves; order Passeriformes; family Leiothrichidae; genus Trochalopteron; species Trochalopteron elliotii. The sequence goes on along the minus strand of JANPWX010000135.1, from coordinate 2,665,953 downwards.
ATACAGCAATCTCTCATCAAAACCAGCATTACACACTCCTAAATGCTAGCAAAAAACAGCCATCAAATGAGGAGGAAGTCAAGGTTTAAAATAGAATTTAAATAAAATATATGTAATGCAATAAACTCAAATACTGTGCCTCCTCCAAAGAATCATAAAGAAAAATCTCCTTCAAAAGAACATCAAAAAGATTAAAGATCTGTCTTTGCTCTTCAAGATAAGAGCCAGAGTCCCGAATTCACAGTGGCAAACCACAACTGCAACTTTCAGCCCTAAGAAAATTTGAGCATTCAAAATAAAACCAGGCACTCCCCCACTCCTCTTCTTTTTCCCGATTTTCTTTTTTAAAAACAACTGCAGGAGTTGTTAGCAAAATTTAACCAATTAAACATGCATCAGTATTCCATGTCTCCAGAAAAAGGAAATTAAGTCCAGGCTATCTTTAATATTGGAGGCAGCAAGGAATCCCTTGAAGCTATAATTATACTCAGAACTAAAAAAACACCCAAAAAAACCCCACCACCACTAAATCAAATCTGCTGTGACAGAATTTAAGGGGAAACATCTGTACTAAGCTTACCTACATCACCTTCAGAGCACTCAGATTCTCACAAAACAAAGAAAGCTTGGAAGCAGGCTGAGGTCTTACCCAGTTACCCAGTGAAAAGGGGCACAGTCTGTCTCAAATGCTTCTCCAAGAGAAACATTTGCATTCAGCAGCTGAACAACAGCACATTGCACACTTTCAAGCTTTACTGGTCAATGCTTGTCTAGGAAAACGTGGCTGCAACAGAGTTCATTTCTTCCACAGAAGAAAAAAAAAAGTCTGCAGCGATTACTCAGCAAAACAAATCTTCTAGAAATTACAAAACCATGGGCAAATCCTAGATTAGTTCCCAGAAGAGTAAGCCCTCATTTCTTAACAGTTAAATGGTCTACAATGCTCTACTAGGTGTTATGGGCTATAGAAAGCCACAAGGAGGTAAAACTATGCAAATGGTAGCCATGTCCTAATTAGTTCTTCCAAACTTACCTCACCAACAAAGTTTTAAACTTCAATTTTAATAAAATTAAGCATTAAGACTGAGTATCGTTCTTAAATACCAAAGGGAAAACACTGGAAGTTGGAGGGGCAAGGAGATTCTCACAGGAAACACAAGACATTTAGGCACTTGTGCATCTCAGCCAGATACTTCAAACTTCTGGATGTGCAGACAGTTTAAAATAACTGTGCCTTACAGAATAATTAAAATAATATATGTCAGACTATTCTTACAGAGTAAAAGCAAACTTATTTTCTAGCAGCTGTAACAAATGTAATCAGTCAGACATGGACCAAACATTCCTGATTTGTTAGAAAAAAGGGAAAACATACATCTGATCGATTCTCTAACTTACAGTCAATTCAGACCTTCACCTTATCTCACTTCCACTATATAAGGAACAAATATTCTCTAGTAATACAATTTAAAATGCAGACGTTTTAAGAGAAGAACTTCTGCATGGGAGGGATATCACTTCGGGTTCACATCAGTTCAGAGCCACATTCAACAGCCCCAGTCTACTGCAACAGCATCTGGGCCAGCTAAATTCATCTGCTGATCACCAGCAGAGAGAACAGATCACTCACTGCATGTGGAATTGACTCAAAGCTGGTAATTATGCAATTGCAATTGGCTTCCCTTGATTATTCAGAGAGAAAACCTGAGGTAAAGTTGTATATTGTGGATAAATTCATTTAATAATCCACTGGCTCTGAAAGAGGGAGGTCCTGCTCAGCCTCTTGGCTTTCTGCAACACTACTTTTATTTATTTTGCACCAGCTCTGATGTTCATTTGACCCTCCACTGAATTCATTCAAGTTGCTCAGAATGCCAGGCATACATTCTGCCTTCCAGACAAGGTGTAAGGATCAGAACTGAAGAGGGGGCTGCCTTCTTTTAGTGCTGCAGAGCAACTGTTAGGGTGAAGATGCACAATGTGGCTGGGCCAAACAGGGATTTCAGACAGAGACTAACAACAAACTTGACTGGCACCTTCAGCAAAGGAAGCTCAATTGCAGCATGCAAGGGAACATAATAGCATGCTTTTCAATTTGACTAGCAAAGTCCCTCCTTCAGTTCACAGACGCTCACAATTTCCCCGACCTTCAAAGGCATCGACACAAGTACCTTCAAAATCACACACAGCAGTAGACAGAAATAGAACAGGGAACTACAAAGCTACAGTAAAACACACAATCAGTAGTCAGAGCTTTTACAGCCCAAATACTCAATGAAGGGTTGATAAGCTCAAAAATCATCAGTAACCTATTTCACAAAACTTGCCTTCTTTTTAACAAGGCACTTGTTAGGTGCATTTTGAACGTCTCCAGAGCTGGAGGCTCCACATCCTCCCTGAACAACCTGTTCCCATGCTATGTCACCTTCAACATAAATGATTTCTTCCTCATTTCTTCCCTGAGGTACAACTTCTTATGGTTTAACTTAAGGCCGTTGCTCCTCATCCTGTCACTGGGCACCACTGAGAAGGGAGCAGCACCATCCTCTCTGAGGTATTTATCTGCACTAATACAATCCTTCCCAGTCTTCTCCAGATTAAACAGGCCCAGTTCCTCATAAGAGATACTCCACACCCCTAATCATCTTTGTGGCCTTCCTCTGCACCCTCTCCAGTAGCTCATTCTCTTTCTTCTCAATACTGCAATCCAGAAGTGTTTTAGAGAGACAGGACAATGGAGCTGTCAGTCCTAATGCAGGCTTTATGTACTTCACCAGGCAGAAGACACAGATGAATCTTTTGCTCATCTAACCTATGGTAACTCCAGCACCACAGAGATCCCCATTAAACTTTCTGATAGCAAACTAACTGTGTTAAGCAGAAAAAGAGAAAGGATGTGACTTTGCAAATACATTAAGAAGCTGCTAAACATAGAAAACAAAAGGAAATCATGTCGGTAACAAAATACAAAAACAAATCCACACACAGAACTGAAAAGGAAGTGAAAACAAAGCTGTAATATCAAAAGGTCGCACAGAAAACAAAGAAACACCAACCCTCTATGGAAAAAAAAAACAGTCTGTCATGGGTGCAAATTGGAAGAGGAGAAATTTACACTCAAAGAAACTTCTTTCTGTGAGGAAGGTGAGGCACTGGCACAGGGACTTGGCTAGGGAGGTTGTGGATGCCCCACACCTGACACTGTTCAAGGCCAAGCTGGATAAGGTCTTGAGCAACCTGGTCTAGGGGGAGGTGTCCCTGCCCATGGAGGGAGGGGGGTGGAAGCTGGCACTAGATGATCTTTAAGCTCTCTTCCAAGTCCTTAATATTCTGTGGTTTTACAACTTCTACCTTCATCTAAGAGCTACTGGCACGACACAAACACTGGAAAGAGGATGTTGATGGGGACGAGGCCTCCCCCGCCCTGCGCTGCCATCATGTGACACCCCACGACAGCCGAGCGGCACGGCGAGGGCCGGGGACCCCGGCATGCTGCAGGACACCCGAGAGCCGGGGCGCCTGCATCCCGCAGGCTGCCGGAGCCGGCCCGGCGGCCCC
>JANPWX010000135.1:2633718-2656813 GCA_024734555.1 Trochalopteron elliotii | reverse complement strand
TTGGAGGGTCAGCACATCCAGTGGGACCCCAGGAAGGCAGTGACCTCAAGCACTCAAGATGTGACTGCGGAGCTTGGCTGTGGCAAGGGAAAACCTCGGCAACTGGGAACACAAGCTGTGACATGGCAGTGAAAGCAGTGGCCTTGAGAAAGGTACAGCAGTCAGGCGTGTAATACCTTACAAGGTCCTGTTCTCTACTCACCCTAAGGGTTGCTGCTTTAAATAAAGTGAAATGTGGCTTCTCTATAGCAAAAGTTGAAATGTCTCTATTGGCAGCAAAAGGAACAGATTCTTCTGTTGTGTAATCATGGATCAGCTGTTCACATCATGCCTGCTTTCTGCTGACTCAGCCCAGCATGGCTCAGACAAGTGAAACAGGCACTCAGCCTGCCAGGCTGGCTGGTCTGGAGACCAAAAGGGAATATTCAGCCCTGGTGCTCATCTCCCCCTTTCTTCTGCCCCTTGTTCCAGACAGCTAAGGCTCCAAGCCTGATATTTTCATAAGCTGCCAGGCAATGACACCATTAAAGGAATGGTAAAAGTGCTTTTAAAATTATGTATTTGTTCTCATGTTGTAGCAGACCACGAGTTTTGCTGTCAAGCAGGTAATCATTCTGTACTGAAAGTGTTCTGTACTAAGTAGAGCTGCCTTTGTCATCTCGTGAATGTCTAAAGTGGTGTGGCATAAGAGGAAAAGGGCAGAGCCTGGGAAATCAGTCTCAACCACTCCTGTCACCACTGGGAGGGGCAGCTTGTCCAGTATTAAACGTTCCTGCATGCAATCCAAAGATGCTGTGGCAACAGCAGCCAGGCCTTCCCAGGCACAGGCATAGGAAAGGGGGTAATGGAGTTGTTCTCCTTCTGCTGTGCCCAGTCACCTTCACTGGGGCCCAAGTGGGTACCCTTTGGAGCTCTGCCAGATTGCTTCTGTTACAAACCTTTGCTGTAGTCACAAAATGTGATTATATGCTATATAGTCTGTAGTTATATAACTATATGTTAACAGCTCCTGGGTGCACTCCTGCTCCCCTGCGCTGAGTAAAACCCCCAGCTCAATCAAAACCAAGTTGCAGTTGACTTAATTTTACATTAAGAAAAGTTATTTTTATCCTACAATGAATACAAAAAGTAGGCAGTCATGCCATACTCATATCTGGGTGAGTTCCTCAGTGCTTGTTTTCCCTCAAGGCTTTATTGCCCACATACATTTGCAAGCATTTGGTCTCTTAGCTTGAGTTAGCCTTGCACTGGGCACACTTTCCTGTTCAGGGAAAACCTCCTCCCTCATAAGCTCGCATTCTGATCAGTCTTAAGATATGCTCTTAAGTCTGGGCAGTTTCCAATATCAAGACCTTCTGGGGTATAGTTAGCCTACACATCATTGCAAGGTATGTGGCTGCCTATATATGGAAGATGGAAGCCATCAATACCTTCCAGCATAACACTCATAAACACGGAAAGGGTGTGAACAGGGAAGGGCAAAAACTGCAGCAATGAGATCATAGTTCTACTTTAGAGCCCCAGTGACCTTTAGATGGCTGTTGCTTAATGAAGGCAATGACTGGTACTTTGCATTCCTGAACGTCCATCAACACGGCAGAGAAAATTTTCACTTTGTCTTAGGACAAGTTTCCAGAATTCAAACAAGTGATTTGCTTCTTTCCCACAGATCTCTTAATAAATCAGTACTCCTGAAGGCTTTATTCTGATTATTACAATTATAGTGTTATAAGTAGTAATGACTTGTCTCCTTGTTACCTGTGTCTAGTTAAGTACTATTTCCCAATTTAAAGATGAGGAAGCCACAGTCAGTACCTATCAGTACAGGGCCCATAATCTACATCCTCTGACTCAGAGTCCTGTGCTTTAAAAAACAGATCATACTTCCTTCTTCTACAGATTTATGATAGTATCTAAGGGAACCACTTTAAGACAGGTTCCCCTAAAATGTTTGAAGTCATGCAGCATGAACACATTATAGCCACATTTAAGCCTTACCATTGTCACTGATGCATTTCATTTTAGTGTGGACATTAGATGTCCCCAGCTTTCTTTTCTTTTTCCCCAGCTTTTCTTTTTCTTAAATAACCATTTTTATTCTAAGTTTAATCATGCTGCTTTACATAGCATAAGAATTGCCCTGTAGCAATTGCACTAATTGGCGAAGAGATGCTATAGCAAACAAATCAAAAATCAGAAAAGGAAGTGATAAGGCAACTAGTAGTTAATTTCATTAAATCTGATGGCCCTCTTGCCTAAAGCTGTATTTTATCACTCAGATCCAATCCCATTTTGATACTCCTAACATAATGTTTTGGTGAGATAGGGTAAAGACTAAGTATTTTATCACCATTATCTTTTGACCATGAGTTTCAGAAGTGGTTATCATCATTTACCAAAATGAGGGAATGCAGAAAAAAAGATATCCATCTGATTTGATCTGAATAACCCATATAGTTCTACTATCCATTTAGAAGAAATTGTAAAATTCTTATAACCTATGAATGGATTTTCTCCTTAGCCTCCCATAAGCAAAAGCATGAGGGAAAATTCCTACCATTTCCTTCAAATTTGACACTCCTTTACATTTTGTTTCAAAATTTAGAGGCACTATTAATCCTAACTTCCTCAATTTTAATTTGTACTTATGAAAGTTTTATATTTCTCATATGTGAGGAGGGATCTGCACCAGGAGATACATTGACAGCAAACTCAGCTGGGCAAGGGCCATGCTTATCTTTGTGCTTGTAGAGCTGCAATCACAAGAATGCTCAGTATGTCATCCTACCCCTGTTCCAATGCTAAATAAGAAAAACACATCTTCAGTCTGCATTCCAGAGGTGATACAGGTCAGGATGAAGAAGGGAAAGGCTGGAGAAGTGGGAAAACATGTCTAAATCAATACTGTTGGTACACTTAGAGTATAGTGGCAATTACAACCAAGTTGCCTTTCAGCCCCAAGCTAAAGATAGTGACTATGTCTGATTTTTGCTTGAGGAGAGGGTGCTAGCAGAATGGTCTAGAATAAGAAGAGCGTCTCATGCTTAGTGCCTCAGAAAAGAACATTGTAGATGTTTATAGAAAGATATTATGCCAGACCTGGAAACTGTTGACCTAGGTAAATAATTTTACCTGCTGCGTTGCTCAGCATGAGCTGGCGATGTGTACATGTAGCATAGAAAGCCAACCTCATCCTGGGCTGCATCAAAACCAGCCTTAAGGCCAGCAGGATGAGGGAGGGGATTCTGCCCCTCTGCTCTTCTCTGCTGAGACCCCACCTGGAATGCTGCATCCAGCTCTGGGGCTCCCAAAAGAAGACAGTCATAGATGTGTTGGAACAAGTCCAGAGGATGCCACAAAGATGATGATAGTGCTGGAGCACCTCTCCAATGAAGACAGGCTGAGAAAGCTGGTTTATTCATCCAGGAGAGGAAAAGGCTTCACGGAGACGTTACAGCACTTTCAGTACCTAAAGGGGGCTGCAAGAGAGATGGAGAAGGACATTCGACAAGGACATGCAGTGACAGGACAAGGACTAATGGCGTTAAACTGACAGAGAGTCTGTTTAGATTAAATATTAGGAAAAAATTCTTTACTTTATGGATGGTGAGGCACTCGAACAGGTTGCCCACAGAAGCTGTGGATGCCCCGTCCCTGGCAGTGTTCAAGGTCAGGCTGAACAGGGCTTTGAGCAGCCTGGTCCTGTGGAACACGCCCCAGCCCATGACAGGAGGTCTAGAGCTAGATCAGTTTTTAAGGTCCCTTCCAACCCAAACTGTTCTATGATTCCACGATGATTGTAGATGAACTAGAGCCAAGAAAACAGGAAATCCAACCAGCAATATTTTCCATAAATGCTTACAAGAATATTAGCTATTAGGTCAATTACAGCACAGCCTAGAATTTTCCTCAAGTCTCAGCAGGCTTCAGAAATATGCCATATTAGTGATCACATAATGATAGAGCCTGTGCTTGTTAATCATATATCACAGAAACATGAACAAACAGCTCTTCACTGTCTCACATCATGGTTTGTAGTAGTGGGTCTTCATATTGAGCACCATGGCATTGCTAGAGTGTTTTCATATATCCTATTAAAAATGTTATCATTTTTACTGCTTAGACTATTCATATCACTGTCATTCAAGAAGATTTACAAAAGCAGTAGAGCTTGTGGAGACAGCAGCAACTTCTAGTTTCTAGTAGGAAATAGCTGAGACACTACGAAAACTTGTTTCCCAAAAGCTGAAGATCAGAATTAGTTCAAGATCTGTGAATACAAATATGAAATGTTTTTTCACAATGTATTGCATAAAACTGCTTTTAATTAGCTATATTACCATAGTACTGTATGTTAGGGGGCAGTCAAGCTCTTTCTCCAGATACACAAGAGACAGTGATTACAGAGGTAATTGTCCTGAAAGAAAGCAAGCCATAAATGTGCAGTGCTATAGATTTACTGATATAAGTCAGGTGAGTAGAAGGCCCCAAAATGGCCACTTCTACTCTGAATGAGAGTGTTTGTGAGGATATAAGTTTATACCCTGTTTCTCATCTATTGGTAATGGGGTAACTATGCATGACAAGAAGTGTATGTAATACAGAATATCATTGTCATTTAATCCTGGGCAGATTATACTGGTTACACCTATTTGCTGAACCCAACAATGCATATGAATTTCTGAAAAATCCAAAGTCACGCATGAGTGTTTGACTTAGATTTTGGCATGAAAAATCTGTAATCAACAGATTTGATTGCAAGGTTTATGGTGGGCTGTTAGAAAAAAGTTCAGAGCTTTCCAGGTTGGATGGGGCTGTCAGTGACTGGTTCTAGGGGAAGGTGTCCACTGGGGGGGGGTTGGAACAAGATGATCTTTAAGGTGCCTTCCAACCCAAACTGTTCCAGGATTCTATAATTCTGAGTTTGTTGAAATGAAAAGGTTTGCTCTACTTTTTGTTCAGTGTTGAACCACTGATATTACTTACTAAATCATTAATGCTACTTTACATTTATAAATTATGGAGTTTTAAACAATTTTTACCCTTAGGAATGGAAAACAAAGGACCTGCCACATTGCATTAAAAGCAGATGAAAAATCAAGCATCCACTTTTTGTGATAATGGACTAAATTTTCCCTTACTCTGCACTTATTCTTGCTATGAACGTTTCCTTCAAGTGTCATAGGATTTCAGAAGCCCCAACAGGAGATGGGGAGTGTTCTAATGTAATCACATCTTTAATTAAATGTTTAAAGAAGAAAGGATTAATGACCTTGAAACAGAAAAGTTTTGCAATATAGCCTTCCCCTAACTATGTTGTGGTTTTATTTCTTCTAATTTTAAAATAATAAATGACTGAACCTAAGTATGTGATTCTTTATTCATTCTGGAAGAGAGAAGAATTTTTTTAATTTTACAAATTGCTCTTACAAGCTTTGATTAAGCTAGTCCTTAAGATCTGAAAGTCACAAAGTTTTCACTGAAATTCTGTATTAGTAAATAATGCAAACATCAATAGTGGAAAATAACAAAATAGATGAAAGATACTTGGGTAACTGAATCTCTTAATTATTGCATATTAGGGTATACCTAAAGCAACAGCTTCAGTTTTTTCACTTTAAAACATTGCTTGCTGTATTTAAAGCATTGTCGTTCATATTTTATAAAGAATTTTGTTCAACTATGTCATCAATTCAATCCAGATGCTTTTTGAACCAAAGGACAGAGTAGCCTTCAAAGAGACAGAAATTAATATTTGTCCTTTGTTGGTATTTTACAATACGTAATTAAATTTTTTATTAGTTTTGTCTGTGTGTTCAATGCAAGAAAAATACCTTTTCCTGTTTATTACAGTACAATTACAAGGCTTGGCTTGAAAACTGCTTGTATAATTTGAAGACTGCTAGATATATTACATTGAATATTACATAATATTACATATTATTTTGATATGGAAGAAAGAAATTAAGTTTGGTTTAATTTTGAAAGATCCTTTCTAAGTTGTCACTGATGTAGCAGGTACTTCAACACTTCATATTTTCTATTCTGAAATCCCTTACAAAATATTCAAATAGAAACAATTTTACATAGTTAATGTTACGTCTGGATGGAGGTAGGGAATTAGGTAGCCAGTCATTATGGAGAATAATGCTTTCTGGTACTGAGACATCACTTCTTGATTCATGGAACAAGCAGGACAATAAAAAAGATTCCAACAGAAGTACCTCCACTTGGTAAATTTCCCTAAAAAAGACTGCTGAAATTCAGTTCTGTCACTTAACTGATGCTTTATATAGCAAATGGGAGCTTCACACCACTAAGTAATCCTCTCTATCAGCAGTAAGTTTTTATTTTCAGCATTTCAGGTGGGGAAGAGCCTGTAAATTTCTGTTCAATTATCTAGAACTCCTTTACTGCACAAAACAGTGTTTTTTGAGAAGACAGCAAAATAAACTTTGTCCCTCTTATGGGCTGTGTGCTTGTGCCCCAACAGAGACCATCATGTTGGCTGTGTGTGGGGTGGGAAGCATCTGTGCTTTGGCTGGAGGTGTGTGCCTCTCCTCCTGTGCCTGTAGCAGTGCCTGCCCAAAGAGGCAGCTCAGCTCTTCGCTCTCTGCCAGGTTATTTGCCACCTTCTCACTAATCCAGATACAGAATATGCTTTTCCCACTCAGTAAAGGGTGTGAAGGGTTTTGAACCAAGGTGAATGGAAAGCCAAACTTTTGGGCATGCTGGTGTGGGCCGATCCTCTGTACATCCACATCTGTGCATATTGCCACTGTCACTGTGCACATGGAACCTATTCTGTGGAAGCACCTTGCAGTCAGGAGAAGGAATTTGCCATTCTGCTCTGGACAGAGCAGAATCACTCTGCTGGAAGGTACTAGGAGATGACAACAGGGGCCAAGGCCTAATTTTACATTCAAGGAAGATGACTAGCGTGGAAGGAGGAAAGCAAGGGAGAAAAAAAGCTGTCAATTCAAAGTTTCTCCTTCTAATGTGAGAATTGAACGAATCATTCCCCAGCAGTATGGTCCAAGAAGCACAGCTGTGGTCCTTACTGTGTGGAAACAGCACACTCCACTGCAAAACACTCTTGAGACCTTAAAAAAATTGGAAGATCAAACAAAAGATGGAAGACCCTGAGCTCAGTGTTGTTCCATGGTCAATACAGGGAGGTGTTTATGACTTTTCCCATTTTAAAACACCTCTTTAACGCCCGTACTGATGGGTTTACAAAGAACCGCCTCTAATAACTTCTGAAAGCTGTGAAGATCCTCATGTTCTGCTGTCAAACCTGTCCATAACATGAGGTTTTTATCTTACACATTCCAAATATAATGAAGAGGAGCAAAGTTTCTCTGTTAAATAATGTAACAAATGCCAGTACAGGCAGCTCTTTTGAAAAGTTTGGTTTGACCACAAAAATCTGGGGATAAATAAATGGCAACAGGATTTGCTGACCACACTGCCAGAGGATTTCTCCTAAAAATGCTTGCTTGGCAATGTTCAAAGGAGAAATTATAGGCAAACTTGTATTAGTGCAATTTGCAAAAAAATAAGATGCAAAAAAAATGTTGTTTAGTCTTCTATTTCATCATCCTCCTGGCTGTACAAAAATGTATGTGGTGCAAGCAGGCAACAAAATGCAGCATTAGTAGTGTGCTTTTGAATAAAAATTGGAAGGAAAGAATGAGTTGATGAAGGGCATTTTTACGATATAAGCCTTTTTCTAATTTTTTTTCCATCAGGGGAGATAACTGTGGCTCACATTGTTTCTCATTGTTGTAGGACATCCACAGGATGACTCCCATTGTCTGAGGAGAGTTTGAGAGACACTGGATGAGCCAGTTTGTGGTCTGACACTGCACTTCAGTCAACACCTTTGCAAAAGTTACATAAATTAGGAAGATTTCAGCACACCATTTGTCATACATGATTCATCCTGGTGTAAAGTAGCTGGACAGGGCTTGACTAATGCTAGTATGTAAACCTTACAGTAAGGAATTTATCATGCAAATTATATTTTGCAAGCTCATGAGTTTATCCCTAATACTTACTTCATGGATTCCCTCTGCAGGTCCAGAAAGTTCTTGGTTGCATATACACAGACTGAAATTTTTGTAATGAGTTCCTTAAGTGATATTTCCTTCCGTAGAACCCAACATTCAGCCAACATTTGTACATGCAATTTCCATTCAGGCTGACGTATAAACTACAGTGTTACGTTCCTTTCAATCTAGTATGTTGGTAGGCCTAGGTACTTAACACTGTTTCCCCTCCTTTCAGATACAGAGATGGTGACATACACAAATAAGATAATTCAAGGAATACAAGATAGGTTACTCCTATTTCCACTATTATGTTTAAGTGAATGTTTAATCACTATCCACTCTCTTGCAAGCATTGACAGGCTTATCAGCAGTCACTTTCACAATCAGCTGGCATTACCTCCAACCTACTCAGCTAGGAATTTGACAATGACTAGGCAGAAGTGACATTAAATTGCCCTTGGAATCACTCTGGGATAGCAAGTGAATTTCACAAAGTTAAAATCAAAGGCTAACCACTTCGCTACTGGTACAATCCTTCATGCTTCTGTGACTCTGATAACACCAGATGTGCATGTGTCTGTCTGCATTCAGGCTTCTGGTCTTGCATATCCTTTCTGTACCCCTATGTCTATGCACTTACAGCATCTGCTTCCTCCACTTTTCACAGGCTTCAAAGAATGTACTTTGGATTGGTTAGCTGGATGTGAGTCATCCTAGCAGGTCAATTCATTTTCCCATGGTGTGTTTTGTTCCACCTCATGCATGTCACTTTTTCCATTTTGATCTTACCAGTATTACCTGCTTGGCATGGTAATACTTTATCAGTGCTTTTTTGCAGGGATGAAGCAGCTAAAGAATTTTTTCTCTACTGTGCAGATGACTCAATACGAGTTTTCATTCAATGTACCTAGTGTTTATATGCTAATTCTTTAAATGCTCTGTTTTATTGGCCAGAAATGTATGCAGTGATTCAATGGTAACTCTCTCCTTCTGTATTAAACTCATATATAAGGTCTAAATACATGCATATCAAAGTAAATGCCAAAAAAGCAGTTCAGTTAGAGATGAGAAATTTTACTTGAGATGTATTATTTGTTAAGAGCAAAGGTAAAAGTTAAAGATGAAAACTTTAGGCTCACCAGAATGTTTTTTTAAAGAGTGCTAAAGTTGTACCCAGTCATCTCCACTCTTGGTCTGTGACAGTTTGCTGACACTGTGTCTCATCACTGGCAAACAAAAAGGTTGCTTCAGCTCATATCCTCTCCTGTGTTTTCTCCCTTGCTCACATGGAATAATAAACCATATTTGAGGATGCCATATTAACCAGATTATATGCAGGGAAATAGAGGAATTAAGAATGGTGACTCTATAGGAAATGGAAAAGGGAATATTGTAAAAAATGGAGGACTGTAGGCAATTGTTGGAAGCTGAGGTGATGACACAATACTTGTGAAAAAGCAGTAAGCTTAGGGTGTCCTGAGTAAGGTAAGTGTAAAATTTTTAGGGCTTTTGGATGCTCAGTGAAGGACATAAGGAGCATGGTTTTACTTGCCATAATACCTAATAGATAACCATAGATGCGTGCAAGGGTCTTTGCAAAGATTTAGGAACACTTTGTTAAGTTAGACAATAATTGAAGCAATTATGTATTAATAGATCTGTCATAAACATAGCAGAAACGTTATTTGCCTGAAGAACTCTCGTGCTAGGCCCAGCAAGAGAACCAGGGATTTCTTTTGCAGTACAATTTATTAACATATTGTGGACATTAGCTGTCCCTGACTTCCTTCTTCTACTTTTCTTCACATTCTGCCTGCCCCGGAAGAGGTCTTCCCACCAAAAAAAAGAATTGCTGGACTGGTAATATTTGCTAAAGATCTTTCTCTGTGTGGGCCAGCATGAGAGCAGTCTGGGGTGTGGCCAGGATGTTCTTCAGTACCTGTCATGCAGAGAGCTGAAAAGTCCTATGGAAAACACAGCAATTATGGTACAAGTTAGGGCAATTCTTAGGGTAGTTGGAATTTTTCCAGGAACCAAACTAGCCTGTGGCAATTTTGGAATGGAGATAAATACCTATTCCTTCCATTTGCTTTCTGCTCTGTACTGCACCTGGAGGGAGCTAAGCTGTCTGACACTGCCTCAGTTTAGGAGTGTTCTCAATATTAGTGTGCCAAAGAGGAAGAACACAACTGCATGAAATAGGGCACAAGCAAAAAATGAAATTCTGTCTGAAGCACCATATAAGTAAAGAGCTTACAGATGAAAATAGATGGAAACGTACAAGGTCACTTAATTAATGTGCAGGGCAGAGATTCCTGAGGTAGCCCCAGCAGAAGTACTTCTCAGGGCAAAAGCCTCTAGAAGCACTGCTGCAAACCAGTTAGCTCTGCATTACAGCACAGAGGCAGCTGTCACACCACTGTCACTGCACAACACACCACACTGTCACCATCGAGGGGAAAAATGCTCTTTTCTCCTTCTAACTTAAAAACTCACTTTTAGAAAGGAGGGAAGAAAGTTTTAAAAGCAATTACCATGTGAATCACGTTTCCACCATTACCCTCAGCTTTGCCTACATAAATAGGGGATATTGATAAAAATGATAAGGAGCTCATTTTTTCCTAGCCACAAGATAAAGCTAAAAATAATAACATTCATGCCATGGTTTTGACTTATTTCCTGAGAGGAGTAGTGTATCTCTTGAATCTACTACCAGCTGCAAATGCCATGCTGATAAAATTCATCTCTCAGAGTGAAAAGATTACACTGTGCAAAGCTGCTATGTAATTTAATATTGGATTTTCTCCTTGTTGCAGGATTAGTTCTCTTTTTATGATTACTGACACATGAAATAAAGAAGAGTGACCACAACACTTTTAAAATTAAGTCAGATTTTTAAGTCACATTTATCAGAGTGGGAGAAAAACAAGGTTCATAAAACCAACAGCTAGTTAGTGGTTATGGAAAGAAAGTAAATCTCCAATTAAATTATAGTGATGGTACATTAAATAGGAGTGAGTAATGGTAGCTGAATTTAGTTAATTACAGCTGGAAATATAAAAAATAGCTGGAAGAGTTTTATACTGAAACCATATGATGTGTTATGGCTTGATTACTCTCAGAAGGCCTGCTGCTGTACAACCCTTCAGGCAAAACACCTGCTGAGATCTATATGCTTATAAGGAGAGATTACAGACACATTTTAAAGCCAATAAATATTGGATTCAAGCAACAATTACGTAGCTATTGCCCAGTTCTGTGAAACATAATGTGCATTATCTTTGCCCTTTGTGGAAAAATATTTTTTGGATTAGTCATTCACATGGACTACTGGACACAGTTACAGCTCAGGGAAACTTTTTTTGATAATTGTGTTCTTGGCTTTTCATGTATATCTCGGCATGGAAGGTAGAATATATCTAAAAGTAAAGATTCTGATAGAGGTTTTGTGATGTCAGCTGTATTTCCGTACTAGACTGTACAGTGCCTGAGGCCAGAAACTCTGACTGTACAGCATCAATTATTCATGCCCACCCTGAGGCAGAGAGGGCAACCTCACTCAGTAAGGCAGCAGAGGATGCTCCTCAGTGTCCACCAGTGCATGCAAGGGGGAGGTCTGGGCCCTGCTGCAAGGACAGCGACAGGGCCACACCACAGCCTGCACCACCAGCGCCCACCTTCACCTGCCATGTGCTTCCTTGGGAATCCCTGCAGCACAGGTGGGCTGTTCAGGGTCCTCTTTGCTAGGCTGACTACACAGCGAGAAGGCACAGGAGAGGAGGCCACACTCCAGCTCCAGAAGGGCCAAGTGCTTGGTGACTGTTGGAGCCAGAGTCGGCCCTGCACCTTCAGTGACAAGCACAAAGCAGTGCTGGTAGTAGACAAATGCAGCCACAGCAGCTATACCTGTTTTCACTTTGGCTTTCACCTGCAGCTGCAGACCTTCCTCCAGCAATGCCAGCTGAACACCAGACCCTGGGGCACCAAGCACTGCCTAGCAAGACTCTCTGGAGCTGACTGTGGCAGGCTCTGGCTACAACCTATGCTAATGAGAACAGGAAAAGTATTTTGTGTTGAATAACATTCCTTGAATAAAGCTCCTGGCCTGGCCGGGAATATGGTCATATAACCACACAAATTCTTCCTGCAACGCTGCCTTGAGGGCAGCTTTTGGTCTGCACAAACATGCATCTTGAAACACACCAGGCTGCAAAAAACTGCACTCAAAAATGCTTTCAAAGCCAAAAGGTCTGATTTCTCTTTCTGATGTAACTATAGCATATCCCTAAGTATGGACATCCCTGGAAGCACGCTGCAGTCAGCAGTGTGAACATGGATAGAGTAACTTCAAATGGAGTATAGACATAGCCAGAGTATCTGCTTCATTCTCTAGGCTCAAGTTAGCACTCCATGAAGCAGCATGAAGATATTGATTACATTGCATCAAAGAAGGAGAATGTTGCTGGTCTAATCTGTCCCTGTGAAACCCAGAGATCACAGTGGTTGTGGAACTTCCAGGATCCCAGGGAAAGGAAAGTAGTTCTACAAAATGTGAGAAATGTCACAAGTTTTCAAAAAGTCTTTTCAGTTAGCAAAATCTGGTTGATTAAAGTGTTTGCTTGAAAAGGTAAGGTGGATTGTTGGAAAGCATTTTCACCATACATGCTTCAGAAAAATAAGGTTGGGAGAAAAAAGATTTTTTATTGAAGTATGCCTCATTTTTTTTCTCAAATATACATATAACTGGATGCTAGTTTTGAAAATGTCAACATTCCCCAGGATTGCTTTCATAAATATGAGGAATTGTAGCCATTGCCAAGATGTGCTTCATTCCTATTTTTGGGCATACTTCAGAAGTTCATACTTGAGCAACTCACTGCACTCAAGGGAAGTTGTGCTTAGGTAAGAGCTGACACTAAGCCTCATCATAACAGGATTTTCTGGGTTTCTGAATCTCAATGCAAGTCTGCAGCTAAAGTTTTGAAACCAGTCCTTAGACTTCCAGTGGTTCTACAGGAAAGCCACAGAGATGAATAAAAGTGAACTGTGGGTGGAAAATCAAATTCTATGCTGAAATTTTAGATGTTGTCAGTCAGGTCCATCTCAAATCCGTAGTTTGGATGGACTGGTTCTACTGCTCTTACTCCTCCTTTGCCATGTAGCTTTGTGACAGAAGTGGGATAATTCTACATCCAAATGTTTAAAGCTTTTAAGACAAAAGAACACTGCCATTTTCATACACATAAAGCAACATGTATTTTTACACTTCAGAAAACAAGGGAGTATATAGAGAGGTAAGAAACTAGTTTATTTTAATCGCACACAAGAAGTCAGAGACCACAAAAATGCCATTAAATGCACAGTATGAGGATCCTTGAGTGCATTCCCCCACCAGAGGCCTGACTGCCTGTGCTGGAAGCCAGCACTGATGTGATATAGCTGTACAAGCTTGGATCGTATGGCTGAGAAAACTGGTGGGTGAGAAAGAGCTGTGAGAAGCCCCTTTGGAGGCCTCCTTGCCTTACCTGGGAGCAGTGCTTAAGCTCCATCTGTTGCCCTCAGCAGAGGTACATGGTGTGTCCAAGTCAGACACTTGTTTTGACCTGGAACCTGCCTTGTGACCGGTGTGGCAGCCCCCAGATGGTGGCTGACCCTGGCACTGTCACAGGGCTCAGTGGGACCCCTACTCCAGCTTGCCCAGCTGGTGGCTTTCCTTCCCTTACAAAGCAGCCTTGCTGCAGTGATCCCTGTGCCATTCACAGGATTCAACATGAACCTACAAGAGCATCCATCTGCCTGATACCAAGATCCTTGAATAACAGTTACATTGTTAAGACCTAAGAACAAAGAACATTGTTTTATTTTAAAAAAACCAAAAAACCACAAGCTACTAAATTGGTCACTAAATTGATATTATTTTAGCAGAGGTTTCACAGTCTTTTACTTCCAAAAGAATCAAGCTGTAGATTAGCATTTAAACTAGTTTAAAGTGAGCCAGAATGTTTAATGTAAGCAGGTATCTAAACTGAACAAACTAAAAGTCTGGTTATAGATTACTTTTTTAGCTAGTCACCCTCACTTCTAAACATTCTTGATTTGCTATGGGCGTCTGGCATGACAACTATTAGAGTCAACATGGGGTGGCTCTGACATCCACTGCAAAGTCAGGTGTGTACTATGATGGGGGTGGTAGGGCTTTCCCTCTGCTGTCACTTGGAGCACTGACATGCTTGCTCACTTATGCATGGGCTGTATGTTCTGGAAAATCCATAGCACAGGCCACATTTGTGTGCAGAAACACTTGTAGACTGAAATTTTGATTTCAATAGGAATTTACTCCTAAATAGGCTGGTTATTGTTTTTAAATGCTGGCAATGAATACAAGAATGTCTCTGCTGTGACTCATGCAATATTGAAAGAAAAGGGAATTCATAATTGAGACATCACAGACATCATCATTACTTAGTCAAAAGCAGATTAAAAAGAATCTGCTGTTGCTGCTGCAAATTTGCATGATATTACTTGGGATTTTATATCTTAAATGAGTTATACTGTTTCCTATATTGTGACAGATTTTTCTTGATTCATCTTTAGTGAAATAGTCCCCCAGACCTGCAGTGTGGGATAACTGAGTTCTCTCAGTGGAAAAATAGAGCCTCTAAAAGGGGAACAAAACCCCTATTCATAATCTGACTCTAAGAAATTTTGTCTCTTCAAAGTGCCTGTGTTTCCAATCTGTACATTCACTTCTCTAACCATTTCCCTTATAGAATGTAGAAATGGTAAGGTAACCTAAATTTTAATAAAATTTCAATAAATTGGCACCTAAGCATTGGCTTATGGAAATTCTAACTGCAACTTTATGGATTAGGGCAAATGAATATCAAATTCCTTATATGGGTGTGTAGAAAGGTATCTGCTACCAGCAAGTAATTTAAAATCATAGCATCATTTAGGATGGAAAAGAATTTTAAGATTATCAGGTTCAATCATTAACCCAGCACTGTCAAGTTCACTACTAAAATTAGTGGCTATAGGATTTATCTGGAAGTAAACTGAAAATCTACATAGGTTCAATAAATGCCAAAGAAAAGTTGGAGGCTGTTCTGAATCATTATTTGAAACATGGTGGGGTTTTAATTAAATTTGTGCATCTATGTTTTTATAACAACTTCTCTTTTAAGTTCTAACAATACTACTACATTTTAAAAATTACACATTTTAACTTTAAGAAAATGTTCTATTACTGTCAGTAATTATTACTTATTTCCACATGCTTTAAGAGATTCCATCCATACACATCACATCAGTACCTCATCCTCTTTCTTCAAATAAAGAAAAAACCCCAAAATAACAAGACCAATCCCTGATACTGGTGAGAGGCATAGGATCTGAATCCAGTCTTAGTTTTCAAAATTGCATGATTTTGAGCTGTTTGGATTCATGTGGTTCTGTTACTTGTTTTCCAGTTTAGATGTGACTAAAAGCTGTATTTTCTTGACAGGATGGTCTATTTATCGATCATTAAAATACCATTAATTCAACTACTTGTAATTTAAACAGTCCAATTCAGAACCCACATACACGAAAGCAAATCTTCCTGTCTTCCCCCTTAACCTGCCTTACTTTTCCCACTATTTTGCTCGTCGTACGGTGCTATTATTTTCAGAGCTGTATTTATAGCTATTTATCTCATTTTAATATTCATTCTAAAATGTGTAATCCCACCTGTTTTGGGAGATCTGTGCGGGCTATGACTTTAGGCACAGGAAAACAGAGAGAATTGGTGCACTCTGTGTGCATTCTTGGAAGCAGCTCTGACATCGCAGTGTGTCGGCCAGTGCAGGTACCAAAAAGCCGTGACTCGGCATCTCTCCCAGGGGACACAAAGAGCCGCCTGCAATGTCCCCCGTGCGCTGTGCGAGAGGTTTGCAGCGTTCATGGCTGCTGCTTTAGCCCTTCGTGCTGCAGATGCTCAGCCTTTCCCAGGAGATCAGGACCTGGGGTGGGGGAGGGAGGGAAGGAGAGAGGAGAATGCCTGAACCTTTCTTTCTGAAACCCTTAGTACTTCTCCTGCCCAGAAAGGGTGACAGTTCTGAACTGCAAATAAATTTAATAAAAGCACACCTTTGTACAGCACAGACCCATACTAGTGGGTATTTGGTGAAAGCTGCTGATGGCCGTAGTAAGTAGAAGCTCCTTTAAACAGCATGTTCAGCAGCACCAGATACAAGAGACCCTAAACTATTCTAGAGAAGGACAGTAATTTACTCTTTTCAGGGCAAAAATACTAAAATCATTCATGACAATTTTAGAACACAGAGGAATACTTACATTTCTTTTGTATGTATACTCATTTACAGAAATTCTCCCCCAAAACACCAACTGATATTTGCATCCATACATACAAACCGGTAGGCTTCTGTGTGAGAAGGGCTGACAGCCAGGCAAAAGAAAAAAAAAAGAAAAAAAGGTAAAGTTCCAACCTCAACGCCTTCGGTCGGGAATATTTGGTCGGGAATCTCCTTAGGGGAGAGTTCACCACGAGAGGGGGCTCTCAAGCAGCCAGACAACTTGAACAAACTGCAGCGGAGAAACACGCCAGAATCGGGCAACAGCCAAAAAAATTCAGCCAGCCTAACCCCAACGTGTAAATGCGTACGGTTCTTTAGGGGAAAAAAGTAATTTTAAACTATGTGTATGTAAATGCGTCTGTATGCGTTAAACCACATGTTTAGAAAATTTTCTCCCCATTTGAGGAAGAATCCTGCAATTTCTTACCTGAGGAAACCTTCCTTGGATCAATACTGCTGATGTAGGAGTTCCATGAGTAGTAAATGACTGCTGAGTCTGTCCTATTTATAGAAGGACTTGCATTACAGAAACAAAAGCAAGCCCAACCAGAGGCCAACAAATCAGATCATACATGTTTTTTTCTCTTCCCCTTCTCATTCCCATGCTGTGAGAAGTGGGTTGCTTTGTGTAAACGGGGGCAGAGTCTGGCACTGCGCTGGTGTTACTAGGATGAGTATCACTGCTCTGCCTGGTTTGGTGAGTTGTAGCTATGTAATGAGAAAGATTCCATTCTGCACGTTTTTTCATAGTCTTCAGTGCATTCACTGTCTTGCAATCTTCCTGCAGATAATGAAAATGCCATGGTTTGTTTTGCAAGAACAGAGATTTTGCCATTCCAAGGCCAAAATGCACCCAGCTACATGTCCCTTGATACTGCTCTGCAGTACACTGTGTGCTCACCAGCTTTTACTTTTCAGGTCAGATGACACAAATATTTTGGATCCTTTTCTAGTTCTTTCATGCTGCTGTTACAAAGAGTAGCATTACAATACAAAGGTAATTGCATCTATATGGAAATAGTTTTCACTGGTATTTTAACTAAAATTTTAATTTATTAAGTTTAAAAATTCAGAAATTTTTATATTAACGGACTATGTTATGTTGAGCTACTGCATCCCAGATTTTTTCCAACATGGCATGAAATCATTACACAGCAATTAAGGTTTTACACAGAATACTGGCATACTATATTCCTCCATAGAAATTTAAAGATAGAAAATCCGCATAATTGATAAAAGTCAAGCAAATAACTCGCTGCACAAAACAGACACAAACCTTTGCTGGACAAACCACAGTCAAATACTTCTATCACTAGAGACAAATATCTCCGTCACTGTGCAGAAAGAGCATAAAGGATGCCAAGTTATGCACCAGTGCTTTCAGTAATTATATAAGGCATGGTAGACTAATGTGATGAAAGAGAAGTTGTCACTTACACGTTAATTCTGACACTGCTTTTTATTACCTGTAGTTTTTTAGTTGTTCTTCCTTCTCTATATCACATGAATCAAGAAAATTAGCAAATGACTCATAAAAGATTTATCAGGGTGGTTTATTTAATTGCAGTGTCTACATGTCAAAACATATTTGACAATAAGGAACAAATTAATGCCTTGGAGTAATCCAGTAATCAGGCATCAGACTGATCCCCCCTCATACCCCATTTCTGTGATCAAATTAACTTTGTATGTACAGGAAAAATACCAGACTACTAGTTTCAGCTCCTGACTGTTTTATAAATAAGCACATGAAAGCAATCTCTATTAAATACATAATTTCAAGAACATTCATGGCACAAGCCTAAATGTAGCTGAGTTCACCAAGTATATTTTTAATACAGTTACATCTGATTTCATCTTTAAGACCTTGTGAGAAAAATGGGCAAGTCTTCAACTACCTTGGTACATATATTGCAACATCATCATCAGAACAATCCTTCATGGATTATTTACTTATATTCAAAAGATATTTATTACTTCACTATTCTGATACTGTTAATCTCAGACAGAGGAATTCAAATGATACCCTAAAGTTATTGACAGTGATAAATTCAGCTTGAAAGGATACACATCATCCTTTTGCAATGAATGACAGAAAAAATGCAAAATAAATACTTTTACAACATGAATAACAAAGCCTGTCACATTTCTTCTTAAAATAGAACAGTCTTTTACCTCTTGACAGTATTAAGAAAACCCTCAGTGTACTGATCTCCAACTCATTAAAAAAAAAAAAGCCTATGGTTCTTCCAGAAGACGTTAAAAGGTTGTACATGACTGAAGGACACCACATCCAAGACAAAATCTGAACATTTGATTCAAGTCACCCC
This sequence comes from Trochalopteron elliotii, assembly GCA_024734555.1. Lineage (NCBI taxonomy): Eukaryota > Metazoa > Chordata > Aves > Passeriformes > Leiothrichidae > Trochalopteron > Trochalopteron elliotii. The sequence continues at coordinate 2,638,075 of JANPWX010000135.1, read as the reverse complement.
GGGTGGAGCATGTTGTAGAAGTGCTGACCCAGCTCCTGGGGAATGCAACAGGAAGAACAACTTTCCAATAGATTTCTTCAGTGTCAGCCTAGGTTACATCAAGTGTATTTTATGGGAACTTTCTGAGTGACTCATGTTTAAATTCACTCTATTTTTATTATTGTGGCCCATGTTCGCTATTTGTGACGAAGACTTTTTAGGGGATTTTTATGGTTCTTTCAGCAATGGGATCATATCCTCTGTGTGGGAAGGGTTTCTCAGAAGGGGAAGCCAGTGTATGGAAGTAGCTTTTCTGCTGCAGTGACTGACAGGCCTGCTACAGAAAATCGATAACCAGGTTGCATGAGGTCTGAGCCTGTTAAGGCTTACTGCTAGCAAAGGAAGGAGGGTAGAACAGAGCCTAAAGCACTCTGCCTGCCTTCTTATCAGCCAAAGGAACAAAGAGCACGGCATCCTCCCTCCCCAGCCCGCTGGTAGACTCTCGCCTTTTTCAGAACAGGATAATACGGGCGAGAATTGTGCAGCACACTCGAATGGGATGGGGGCGTAGAAACAGGTTTGGTGTGCAATTCAGGTTGAAATTGCACCTCACTGGATTAGTGTCATTTACCTCAGCCCCTGCTGTAATTGCTTTGGTTGCTAGCAAGTCACATTGAGAAGACTGAAGGAAATCTTGATTCTGCCTTGAATTAGAGGGCTTAATTGCTCTACAAAATATTATGCATTGTACAAATACACAAGAGTAGTGGATTTATGCTCACATGCTTGCATATCAAAAAGAAGATTGCATTCCAGAGGAAGCAATCTCCTTAACTGAGAATAAGGAGCTTTAAAAGATCTTTGGCTTGAATGAAAATGCCTTCTTTTTGGAGCCTAGCCCATATCCCTAGGTATAAAGTCCACTAGGACTCTGTGAGAACATCTACAACAAAACCATGTCCTTTGTACAATCTGAGGGACTGCTCTAGATTCAGTGTTCGAGTGTTACTCCTGCCTTGCTAAAAAAGGAAACGAGCATCCAGAAGTTCTATGTGCCAAATCCAAAAGCTATTTGTTTGCAGAGGGAAAAGTCAACCAACATTTATTGACCCCACACACACACACAAAATAAAAAAAAATTAAAAAAAAAATTTAAAAAATCATTCTTCTCAGTACTAGGTTTCAAATTAAATTGCATTAATCTTAGCAAAAACACCTCAGGCATAAAAAGGCAACCCATTTTCTGCTGTTGTATCAATAACAGTACATCAAAGCAGTGTATCCATAATCAATACTGTATAAAGGCAGTAGTCATGGCAGGTAGTCACAGGATCACAGGATGAAATACAGCGTTCTAATCTTCTGATTTTACAGCAAGGCAATTATTTTCTACTGTGTTTTTTAAGAAAACACTTATTACGTGAAATGGAAAAAAAAAAAGGAAGGCCACATAGCCCAGCATGACTTTTTGCCCTTAGCATAGCTTTGCAATGCTGTCTTTGAGTTGACAAAATAGTTTTGATATTTCAAGTGTGTGTCTTATTATACTTTACCCTTCCCCTCAGTTTCAATGCTAGTCACAGCAACTGTATTACCTAATCAGTGTATTTACTCTGAATTGAGAGAAATTCAAAAAAAGAGTGCCATGAGCTTTACCCTCCATTTGCTTAGGATTTTCTTTCTTCAGAGATTGACCTTAACGTGGACTGTAATGAAAAGTGAATTTTACATCACTTGGGGTTTTTTTTTTTCAGATAGGTTGGACAAGGACAGAAATTGTTTAGAGTTATTAATACTCCCAGAGTCCAGTATCATCTACTCAGTTCTTTTCTATTTAGCCAATATAATTAGGCCAACAATTACTTTTAAAACTTTCATAGCAAGGTATTTGCTTTTTAAACATACAATGCCAGTAAGTCAGATTCTAGTGCACTGATTAAAAATATAGCAATCCAGTTTTACTTTTCTGAAATTTATTTTTTCACTTCCAGAAGTTTCTTGGGTCACCTTTTCCTAGAAAAGCAATCTGTAATTCCATATCTTCATAAGTGGCAGTGCACACACAAGACAAGAACCATTCAGCTCCATCCAAAATTCCTTTTTTTTATAAGTGCACAGGGAAATCCATTGTTTTGGATTGCTCATCATCCACTGCATTGATGAGCAGTTCATAATCTTGTAAATTATATTAAGCTCAAAGTAAATACATACATTTCTGTTTTAAAGGCATCTTTAATCTTTTTAACCATTTTTATTATTGTAATGCCTAGGGATTGATGAAGCATGGGATCCTCAATTTGCTGCATCTCACCAAAATCAACAAAAGGCTGCTTGTTGTCTTGCCTCCTGTCACACTTGTGGATGGAGAGTCTTCTTTTTTTTTTTTCCAGATCAGTGGGACAGAAGGAAAGTGGAGAATTCCTGAGAAAGGCATTTGTGAGAAGCAGACAAGTAAGAACACTGTAGCACCAATTTAGTTTGGTTTACACTGCTGTGAAGCAGCAGTTTGCAGGTGTGGTTCCTCAGCGAAATCCAGCGGCCAAATGAAGGGAGTACCTTGTTTTCCTGTAGGTTCACTCTTCCTCAGTCTAGGGACTAACAAGACAAGTGAGACAGCCAGACTCTGGTGTCTTGGAACTATGTTGAACTCTCATTACACAAAGGCTGTTATTGCCCTCATCTTCTCCATCTATCGTCCAGCTATCTACTTCTACTTTACGTGCTCCAACTCTGGTACTTGCTTAACCCCAGACTAAGAAAATTTAGGAATCTGAATCAGCAAAAAAGGTAGTTATGTGATTTTAAGAAAGGGAAAAAAATGAATAAAAATACTATCTTTCTGAACTGTTTAAGTGAAGATAAATAAAAAAAAGCTCTGGTGTAAGAAAGGGAAGAATTGTATACATGACAGCAGGCAAGAGAAGAACTGCCTGTATCAGCAGTGGCCTCCATAAGGTGAACCCTCCTAATATCAGAGGGGCAGGAGGCCAACATCACCATCCACTGCCACTGTTGGAAGTTGTTACACTTCCCATCTTCGAGTCCCATGCTTCTGCCCATTGGACTCCTGGGCCAGCCCAGCTGACATCAGATCATTTAGCCCCTTAAATCAAGCCAAGTGGTAAGTGTGTGCAGGGTCTGGCACTGGGGACAAGACAGGGGCAAAGTGGAGCAGCTGGGGTGGGAGAAGGGGAAGAGTGACCTCCTCTGCTTTCCTTTCCCTGCATGTAAAAGCCATAATCATACCTTCAGAGGGCTCAGAGGCCAATGCAGAGGGACAGAGAGGACAGGGCTGTCTTTCCCACCATCAAGGGGACTTGGACCAGTTTAAACTGGCCTTGAAACAACACCTAAAGTCACAGCCCCTCATTTAAGGGTCTCTGTTTTAATTCAAGTGGATTCCTGGTGGTCTGCATGTGGGTCAGCCGTGCTGGGGCTTTACTTGGGAAATTGCCATCTGTGAACTTCTGTGTACAGTTCTGGGCTTCTCAGCACAACAAAGACAAGGAGCTACTGGAGATAGTCCAGCAGGGCCACAAAGATGATTAGGGGTCTGGAGCATCTCTTATGAAGAGAGACTGCAGGCGCTGGGCCTGTTTAGTCTAGAGAAGAGAGAAGACTGAACAAGGATCTCATTAATGCAGATAAATATCTCTAAGGCAGGTGCCAAGAGGATGGTGCTGGACTCCTTTCAGTGGTGCCCAGTGACAGGAGGAGGAGTAGGGACCATAAATTAAAACAATGGCCATAAAATAAACACAAGAAGTTTCACCTCAGCCTGAGGAAGAACTTGTTTATGTTGAAGATGGTGGAGCCCTGTACCAGGCTGCCCAGGGAGTTCATGGAGTCTCCCTCTCTGGAAACATTCAAAATCCGTCTGGATGCGTGCCTGTGTTACCTGCTCTAGGTGATCCTGCCCATGGGGTTGGACTAGATGATCTCCAGAGGTCCCATTCAACCCTAACCGTGATTCAGTCATTCTGTGTAAATTACGGCGTGGAAAATCCAGTGGGTTGTCCTGGATTTATGGAATAGCACTGAGCACCCAGGCTTGTGCAACTCTGAATTTAATAATCCATGTCTCTCTGGAGTGTTGTCGCATTCCGGATAAGGAAGCCGATTTTGCCGACAGCAACGCTGCAGAGCCAACCACACCGGGAGTACCGGGATGGCTCCACAGGGATCTCCCCACCTTCCCTGGGCACTGAGCAAGGCCGGAGGGGTTGCAGGGCATCGCTGGGCACAGCCGAGACCGCGCTCAGAAGGGGAAGAGAGGAAGGGAGGAGAGAACCCAAGCATCCCAGCACCTTTCACACTTCTTCCCCTGTTCATCCAACACTTCCCCTTTCTCCCCAAGGACGCCGGACCGGCACCGCGG